>CABFVX010004231.1:19495-69537 GCA_902151425.1 Timema shepardi | reverse complement strand
GAGGTGGATTGTGGTTGATGGGCCCTCCCCTGCACCATATGACACACCACCTTGGAAACAAGAGAGGTGGATTGTGGTTGATGGGCTCTCAGAGTCAAGATGGAGAAAGGCGGCTACCATGCAGCCCTCCGGTACCATCTGGGTGTTTGAATTCTCACACAGGAATGGGAATATAATAGTTGAGTTAGTTTAGTTTAGTAGTTAAATTTGGGACGGGAGGAACTAGGTAGGGGGTAGATTAGGAAATTCAACTGACAAGTGTGGAAGGGAGAGGGGAAATGGAGGTGTGGTGGCTAGAATGTAGGCGGGGCACCAATTCCGATTGGGTGCCTCCCCAGATGGTGGATATAGGGATACCCACCTCTGATGTGTACTTGGTGGACTCGGGAGTGAAATCCTGGGCACTGTGGAGGGCCCAAAGGAGGAGGGTGGCGGGGGCGTAATATACCTGGGGCGAAACAAATGGAACTAGGGTTAGTTGAATTTCAATTAAATTAAGAG
Organism: Timema shepardi; assembly: GCA_902151425.1. Lineage (NCBI taxonomy): Eukaryota > Metazoa > Arthropoda > Insecta > Phasmatodea > Timematidae > Timema > Timema shepardi. Next base: position 69,036 of record CABFVX010004231.1, on the reverse strand, counting down.
CCATGATCTCTGTTGTAATGCTAAAAAGGAAACTCATATTGTAAGTGTAAAAGTAAAGCCCAAATTATGTGGGAAAACATCCCATATTCAAATTTTGTAATTTTGTAGTTTAGGCCTGTAAACACCGAATTAAAAAACTACAAAGTTGTAGTTAAATGATCCAAAAGGATCGTTTCTATTTTGCTAATCTTTTAAAAATATTAAATATAATATAGTCAATAAAATATACACATTTTCTAACCTTTGTATCATGACCAAAAACTAAAATATTCATTGTTAGATCGTATATTAAACTTAAGAGCTTCATTTCAAGAGATATATTTGAAATTAAATTTATCAAAGCGAAGGAACTTCCAGAGAAAAGAAAGAGTAATCATTTGAACGCATAAAACGTCGAGTGAAATAACAACCTAATATTTAAATTGAACTATCATTTAATAAACAAAAATCAGACTATTATATCTATATAAAATGAGAAACTCTTTTTGAATGAAAGGTTTAATAAGAGTTTTATAGGAAGAAAAATGTATAACAGCTATAAAAGCTAATAAAACTATTTTCATATGTGATCGCGCGTCAAATAATATTACTATCAGCTGTTACATAACACTCGTTTGTTATTTTTCTGCACGCTCCCTATCTCTCTCTCTCTCTCTCCATCCTTGTTAGTCAGGTAGGCAGCCAGCCTCAATGCCAAGGGGATTAGAAGGGACCGGGAAGAGCATAATTGAAAGAAAAGGGACACGATTAGAAAATTCCAGGCTCGTTTCCTTCGAATCCTGTAGAGTAGTCTAGAAATGGAGAATTCCATACTTTTAACTGTGACCCCTATAAAAACACGGTCGGTATTAGCCAGGATCTTCAGTTCTAGTTGTGGATAGATAAGTGAGTGGACCAGCGGCTCCAGGAGTAGACTAGCGTGCTCGGGAGTGGGCCAGCGTCTTTAATGAGAGGCATAGGATGCCCGGGAGTGAAGCAGCGGATCCATTACTCTATTAATGAGGACCATCGCAGTGCGTCATGCACGGGGACAAATGGTGATTTAAGTGAATAGCATTGATGACGTAGACATTGATTGTTATTGTGAAGTTCTTCGATAATGAAAATATCTGTGACTGTTTAAAATATTTGAATAGCTATGTGTTTTATTGTTATTAATTAGTTCTCTTAATTTAATTCTAGTTTATATGTCACTAGCTTAATAATTTACAGACTTAATTTTAACTCTATTATTTAATTTAGTAACGTGTTTAGTTGTAGCTCTATCAGTATTTATGTTGTTTAATTTTTAATAATCAAAACTTGAATATTCCATGTGTATTTTCAATCTTGTTTACTCAGCATCTTACTCTAATATCCTGAAAATAGCTCGTGGTTCACGCGGTTACAATATTAATAACCATACAATTATTCCAATAATAGTGATAATAATTAAAATAAATATTGTAAAATATTATCAATATTGAACCGTTTTTGTTGTATTATGATTTAAACCCTCCCTCTGACTATAGATTATACTGTAAGGGACGGAAAGATATGTGTTCATATCCCAGTGGGTTTTACTGTTGTTGATTTTTGTTAGTTGACCTTCAAGTTTCCCTATATGCAAATGAAATTACATTTCTTCTTTATTCAAATATTTTAATCTCTTACCCACTAGCGTAGATATTACAAACGCTTAAAACTCTAAAGGTTGATAAGACATGGTAACATAAAAAATAACCTTTGACAGCAATATCAATAATTGTTTGTTTGTTCTAAATTTTTTTTTCTTTACCGCCTCTAAATGCGGCCACCTTGGCTAGCGAGAAAGTGTCGCTGGTTGACAGGCCACAAAGTTTAAAATTCATTTGTCTCTTTCATTTACTGAAAATACCTCTCCTTTTCTCTGAGTTTATACTCCCTTTCCCCACAATCACCCTTTGTCTTGTAAATTAGAAATTGAGGAAAGAAATCTATAAAACTTATCTCAAGGTAAAAGGAAAAGCTTGCTGCTAGCTCTCAAATTGCATAACAATTTTTTTTGTGGGCCTATCAAAAAAATTACTTTATTTGTAAGAGGAAGAATAGATCGAGAGCCGTTTTCATCAATCGAACTAAAGCTACATATTCACACATTTTATATTATTAATATAACTCAAATTATAATGTATTAAAGAAAATGTGGTGAGTTGGAAGCCTTCAACTTTATTTTGCTTTGAACCATAGTTTAAATTAACGCATCGTATAGTTAATTATTAGCGTTAGAGCTGAAGATCTACTAATAAATGTCTAGTTTATGGAGGAGGTCACATTAGATGCTTGTCAGAATTAGATATATTTAAATCATGATGATATAATGTAGCCCTATTTATGTGGAGGGAGTGTGTGGAAATTTTAAAATAAGATAAGCCTTAATAAACCAGTTGGGGATTTGAGCCCTGACCTCTCCATCATAGACAAGCCAGAGCATTTTATGATATTGATATTTTATCGATATGTAATCAATGTATTTCTGTTCTTCCAACTAGTATTTGAATATACGTATAAAAACCTTGCAATTGGAGTACTATGATGATGACTATGATACAGCCATGGTGTAGCCATGGTGTGTACTACTTTGTCAAACATAGTTCATTATAGTGGACATGAAATTGACTAAGCATTAACATAGGGAAATAAATTAAATCAATAAATTTAACACAATGAAAGATATAAAATATTACAGACTAAACACATACAAATTAGAATTAATAAATTAAGATTTATATTTTTTTAAATGAAACCTTTATTTGCTGGTCATGAATGGTGCACAAATATCTGGTTCCTACATGGGTCATTCTAATTGAAGTTGACTGTACATTAATATCTTGAAGCATTAAATATTGTATGCGTCTTTAAGGAAACTAGTGGTTGTGTACCTCGTCAGTTTTTTTTCTACATCTAATCTGCAATTTTTTTTAAAATGGAAATTTTGTATGTTTATCTATATGTAGCTCAATCACACCCAAACAACTGTATATATTGTTCTGATGAAATTTAATATAGACGTCCGTTTAACTCTATAGGCTAATTACAAATTGCATCCGACACTTTGTTTCGAGTTGGCCTCTACGAAACAACACTTGTGGTCTATGTCATATCATCTACTTATCTGATTTCTATCGGACTAACTTTTAAAGGCTCTTATATAAATACTATACATTATAACTATCTTGAATAAAAATGGAATATAATACTTGTAACGTTTAAAAGAGTTAGCCTGATATATTAATGTTTCTACACCACCACTAGGGTGATATTTGATGTAACGATTGAATTGGGTCCAAGTTTGCTGTTTTGTATTATAATAATTAAAAAAGGATGATGTCTTATTTTATAAATTAAAAGTTATAGTGTCTTATAGTTATTTTTATTTTAAGTAGATAAACAGTTTTTTTCTAGATAGTTCACACGTTGTAGATTTTAATAAAAGCCTGACTATTACTTTATATGCATGTTCATTCCTGACACGTGAAATTTAGAACAAAGATTAAGACGCCACGGACTCCACCTACACGGCTCCTCGTCAGGAAGGAAAGTGAAGAGATACGTACCCTGAAGGGGTATATCAAGCGACATTTCCTTCTCGAAACTTCCTAAAAGAAAAAAGGTCTGGTCATCCTGGTGTGTTTCTGTCCACAAAACTGCGTTGTCTTTTTAATCAAAGACGTAGAAGGATGTCGCCATACCTTGCAGCTTAACAACTTAACATAAATAAATCTTACTTCACGCTCTCATTAAAAATATCGCAATTTTGAGTAAAGATGTGAATAATAAATTATTGAGATGTATAATTCTATGGAATTACAGCACCCCCCTCCCCTAATTGCAGGAAAGATTGAATGTGTGTGATATCTAACAGAAATTACATAATGTAAAAGTTTTCTACAAAATGCACTTGAAATTGAATACACAGAACAAAATCACTTTTACAAACAATTGTTGCTAGTCTAGTCAGGGTTTTCCCTCAATCATACTTTCTTTCTTGAAGAATCTTAGTTACATACATCAATTAAATAGGAAAAAATATTTTTTTTACAGTGTCACACTAATAATAATTATTTGTTTTCTTTATTATTGTTTGAATCTAATATCATTATTTAGAAAATCTTAGTTCTAAAATATTTAATTAAAGTTATATTATATTAACTTAATACAATATACTTGACATATTTAATGCAATATGTTTTACAATGTAGATAACATTTGATTTAATTGTTTTAATACTATATCATCCTATTAAACATTTTATTAATACTCAATGTTTAAAATTATCTAGTTTAATATTCATTGATCGATCCTCCTTAATACCATAGCTATGATCCCTTGTTCTTTAACAATGTTTTAATTAAATAAATATGATTTTAATTAAATTAACTTTACCTTATTTTTTTAAGAAGACTTTAATTAAATCAGTCTTGCTCCAGCTATTTTTTATTTTATAGGCCTAAAATAAAATCTTTAATATTCTTCTTAACTTCACAGTTAAATACTCTTATTTAATTTTGTTATTAATTTTATTGTTTTAATTTGTTTACAAGACACGCCAGAGAATCTCATCAGATAACTTTAATTCCTTCCCTGGTATAGGTTTAAGCAAATGAAGTATGTCGACTATTATCTTACCTTTCTTCAATGACGGAGACTCACCTAAATAAAGTTTATGTGGCAATCCCTCCCATATATATACATATATTTATTTTCAACGACGTAACTCACCTTAACTAGTGTATATTGGATCAAAGACGAGTAATTCACCTTCAACAGGTGTACCTTCCACGAAGACTAGGTATTAGATCTACGACTATTATTCATACAATTGGCATAATTACCTATCCACACCAAGTGAATTTAAAACATAACCTCCTTTTCTTTAGATACCTTGTATTAATGATGGTACTTTATCCTGAACAATAACTACTGGGTGTAGTAAACAAATTCATTTANATATATATATATATATATATATATATATATATATATATATATATCATACATACAAGGTATCTACTAAAGAAGAGGAGGTTATGTTTTAAATTCACTTGGTGTGGATAGGTAGGTATGCCAATGGTATGAATTATAGTAGTAGATCTAAAATCTAGTCTTCGTGGAAGGTCTACCAGTTGAAGGTGAAGTACTTGTTGTTGATCCAATATACACCAGTTGTATATATTAAACGACGTAACTCAATTTAACTGGTGTATATTGGATCAACGAGTTCTTCATTTCAACTGGTAGACCTTCCACGAAGACTAGATATTTGATCTATGACTATAATTCATACCATTGGCATACCTATCTATCCACACCAAGTGAATTTAAAACATAACTTCCTCTACTTTAGTAGATACCTTGTATTTATGATGATGCTTTGCCATGAACGTTCATTACTGGGTGTCGTAAACAAATTAATTTAGTTCATATCACTCACGTAGATCGGTCATACATTTTTTTTAACAAGCTCTGTATCAAATATACTTAATACTCTTTCCATTCCTTGGCCTATACAATTTCATATAAACTTAAATATTTTTATTAGGTTCATAATTTGACCCTTTTTTGATACTGAATTTAAAGTAAATCTTTAAAAATTTTCGATTGATACTAATGAGTCGATCTTTTGAATATCCTTACCCTTAAGATACTTTTAATAAATTATACTACTTTCCTATGATTCATTTTGAGAAATTATTATTATTTATTTAAATACATCTTGTATACTAAAGATGACACAACTTACTATAGTAACATTGAAATGCTTCCTTGTTAATACATTATTAATACAACATAAAGAATTCAATATTCATCCTCCTTGTCTAATACTTTAATTAGTAATAAATTACTAAACATATAATTCAATATTCATAAAACCTTAAATTAGTTCATTTATTAGCCTTTTTTCATTAAAATTATATTTAAAATTTTACAATATTAATCATATAGTTTAAGATGTATGCATAAAAAACACTTTATTCTCTATTACAATATGTTTAGAGAAAGAGAGATTGTGTGAGAGAAAGAAGGAAGTTTATCTTTGTTAATTTCATTTTGAAAAAAATACTAGGTAACTTACCGGCTATTATAGTTGTTTACTTCAAACTAACTTATTTGTCAAAGGAACCCTTTTCTCTGAGAATTAAATATTATTGACAAGGGTTGTTCTCTGTCTCTTATTTTCTTTATCTATTTTCTTTGTAACATAATATTTTCTTAGGAAATATACAAGTTATCTAGTAACAATAAACCTGATAACTATTTCAATTACAAGAATGGCGTTCTTTTGTTGTTGTTATTTTACAGAGCTCTGGTTGGAATTTGAACACCTATGGATTTGACTTTTGGCTATGGTTACATGTTAAAATGATATGAAACTTTCTTTATTTTGTCATTACAATAAAATTATTTTCAAATAGCTACAAATATCTTCTTGGTAGTTTCCTAAAGCAACGGTCCTTTCTCTAACTTTAGTCGATGTCATTGTCGGGCAACTCAATGACTTGTCTAACAATTTGTTTGATCGTTTTGTCCCGTTTCTTCACGGACAGTGATATGGGGTTGAGAGAATATCTACTCATTTGTTGTGGGTGTTCAAGTTTTTCAAGGTCTATGCCTATCATCTGATTTCTCAGTTGACTACCATTACCTGTAAATTCTTTTCCTTGAATTGCGTTTATTCTATCCCCTGGTGGTCTATAAAAACCTTCCTTTTAATTAGGAATAGAATAATTTCCCTTATAGTTAGGATCAGTGTAATTATGATTAGAATTTTTTCCCTGATTATTGGAAATTTCCCAAATTCGAGTTCTTGAATCCTGATTCGGTCTCTGGATAGGTTTTGCCTGGTTATTTCTACGATCCCTATTTAATTGGTTTCCTCCATTTTGAAATGAGCTATCGTGCATGTGTGGCCTGTTAACTTTCTCTCCTAAAGCGCTCATCAAATATTTCTAAAATTTCTCTCATTTCAACACTAGTTTCTACTCTAGCAGCTATAAGAGCATCTTGTATTTCACGTGGAAAGTGATGCAATAACTGATTTACTATTCGTTCTCCATCAATAGGGATGTCCAAACTCCCTGCCTGCATGGCATATCTATTGTAATATTTCACATAGGCCCTCGATATGGATCATACCGGCCTGTAAAAATATCATTTACTAATTTGTTCTGCTTATACACGGACCAAAATCTTTTACGAAAGGGTATCTTCATTGCTTCATAGGATGTATAGTCAGCCTCGTGACTATTCATCCATACTTCAGCTTCACCTACCAAGTTTGAATTAAAAAATAAGATTTTTTGTGCTTCGGTGAGCTTACTATTTTCAAATGTCTAATCAATTTTGTTCAAAAATTGTACAGCATGCACCTTATCATTATTTCCACTGAAGGTGGGTACAGAGTCCATTAATTGACTCTGGATGCTTGTACTGGGTAAGACCAAGGCACCAACGGTAATTAGCGTCCCTTTTTCCAATACTTCATCATATTTTTACTTAGCCTGTTCTATCTGTTGTCACATTTGTTCGACTGTTTGTGACGTATTGTCCCCATTTTCAGTCAGGTTGTCTTTAAATTTGTCCAATTGGTAGTCAACTATTTACCGTATGTGAACATCTGATTCTGTGTGTCCATCAAAGAGGTCATTTTGGAATCTTAGGTTCTCACTACATATTTGCGGCTCCTTTTCAACCTTTCGCAAATCGTTCTGTTAAATTATGTACCTGTTCTAGAATCTCATTTTTATTTTTATTGCAACTTTCCTGAGTGTTTTTTACCTTTAAATTTAAAGCATTCTGTCTAAGTTTCAAGTTTTCCTTTGCATTTTTAAAATTTTCCATCTGCTCATTCATCTGCTTTACTGATTTACTACAGTCTTCCCTAAGCGTATGTAGTTCGTCCCTTACCTGCATCTGGTCATTTTTAGTTTGTTGTATTTTCTGTAATTGTTCGTCAAAGTCGTTTTGTACTTCTTGAAACATACCCTGCAATTATTGTTCTAGACTGTTGAATTGATCATTTATGCCCTTAAATTTTGCATCAAACTTTGAATTTAATTTCTGATTATTTTATTTTTTTACTTCTTGGCTATTTCTTTGTAACTCCTAGCTATTTTTTTGTAGCTCCTGACTAGTTCTTTGTAGCTCATGGATAGTTTTATCGAACCTTTCAACTATTTTTTGACTTAAATTTTCATTCATTTGCTGACTTAAATTTTCATTCTTTGCTGACTTAAATTTTTACTCTTTATACTACTCTCTTTTATTTGCTGCCCTAACCGCATTAATACTTCATTGAAGTCATTTGATGAGGTTGTTTGTTGAGCTATACCTTCTACCGTTGAAACATTCTCCACCCCCTTAAGTCGTCTTCTTTATGAGCTATTGGGTCACCTACATTCTCAATTTGTTGTTCACTTTGTTCCTGATTAGATAGTTCTCAACAAAGATGATCTTCTGCCATTGGTTGGGAATATTGTGCTAGGGGAAGGTTATCCTTACTGCTGCTACTACTGTCTGTCTCTTGCATATATTTAATTAATTTTGTTGTTGATGACTTACATGAGATTCTCCCTGCGTACTTCACTTGAAGTCTATAAGCTTTGACCTTCTTTTGAAGCTACCTGGTTTGGAACTCCTACTTTTGAAGCTACCTGGTTTGGAACTCCTACTACTGAAGTCACCTGGCTTAAACCTTATCCTTCTTCTTAAGTCACCTGGTTTAGAACTTCTTCTTAAGTAATCTGGTTTTTTGTGTGTGCTAGTAATAAAGTACTTAAGTCGTTTGTGACACTTTCACTGTTATTTGAACACCCACTTTCTCAGGCTGTGAGCTGAGTTTAATTTTATTAAATCAGTTTATCAGTCCCTCCACGTTGTGAAGCCATTATTGTAACGTTTAAAAGAGCTAGCCTGGGTATATTGATGTTTGTACACCACCATTAGGGTGATATTGGATATAACGATTGAATTGGGTCCAGGTTTGCTGTTCTGTATTATAATAATTAAAAAAGTATGATGTATTATTATATAAATTAAATGTTCTAGTGTTTTATAGTTATTTTTATTTTAAGTAGATAAACAGTTTTTTGCTAGATATTTTACACGTTGTAGATTTTAATAAAAGACCGACTATTACTTTATATGCATGATAATTCCCAACACGTGAAATTTAGAACACAGATTAATATGTCATAGACTACTCTACCTACATTGCTCCTCGTCAGGAAGGAAAGTGAAGAGATGCGTACCCTGAAGGGGTATATCAAGTGACATTTCCTTCTCAAAACTTCCCAAAAGAAAAAAGTGTGTGGTCATCCAGGTGCGTTTCTATCCACAAAACTGCCTTGTCTTTTTAAACAAAGAAGGATGTCGCCATACCAAGCAACTTAACAACTTAGCAAAAATAAATCTTACTACCCGCTCTCATTCAAAATATCGTAATTTTGAATATAGATGTGAATAATAAATTATTGAGATGTAAAATTCTATATCACCACATACTACTGTTCAGTCCATTCAGAGTTCTAGATCATACAGATTGGGAAGCCTGTTAATTCGATAGTGTTTTGATATTTGTTCACATGGAATACTCTAACTTTACCAATAAAAAAAAATTGGCATGCCTATAGTTCTTAAGTTATTGTTTCCTAGGAAAATTAAATAAACTAAAATTCTCCATGATTAAATCGAAATAGCAAATCGACGATTGCCAGAAACGTTGAAAATTAATAATTCATTTCATAAAGTGTAAAATGTTACTATGTAAGTTTAATTTGTTTGATCTCTTTATTAACCCTTTATGCTGTGTCACTCGTCTTTCTTTGTCTTACTAGCACCAAAAGGCAAGAGCTCAAATATTGTGTGTATAGAAGTTATAACTTAAACCTCAAAATTAATTTCAGCTTTAAGCTCTCGTTCAAATTATATCTTTATCTTGACGTTGTGTGATAAGCAGATTACTTTCACGTTTTGTAGGCTAACACAATTGAGTCCAATTAAGAATAAATATTCAAACATATTCTATAATTTATATGCTTTTCCCTGTGGTTAGTTTTATATACTAAGCAAAAAAAACGCTACGTTATAGAGTCCCCGTTCAAAGAACGGGTACAGAAGCTAGTCCTTGGTAAAATATAAGCTCACTAAATCCTCAAATATGTGTTGGACTCTTGAGATAACGCTCAGCTACCTTTCCGTGTATATATATTAATAAATAAACAATTATCTTTATAGAAATAAATATGAAAGTATTTAGTACTAGACCCTTCCCCCTCTTCCCCCCCCAATCGCATTATTATTTTCAACTCACATATTGAGGAATCATCATAGACTTTACCATAAAATATGAGTGACTATCAACATTTTTATGAGGAATAAATTAAATTTTCAAAATAAAATATAGTTTATGCAACTCGCTGATAATGTAGCTTTATATTGGTGAAAGAATTTTTAAAATCGGTCCAATAGTTTTTGAGTACATCAATTACAAACAAATAACAAAAAATCTAATCGTTCCTCTTTATAATATTAGTGTAGATAATTAAGTATAAGTGAGAAAGAATTTTTGTGAAATTATCAACTTTTACTATAGTAAGTCTATATAGATTAATTAAAATAGAATAACTTATTGATTAATACACATATAATTTAAGATATCAGAACACTGTTAAAATTACTCATTAAAAATGTCAAGGTCTCAACATGTTAACAAGTAAAAATATAACGAAAAAACACAAACAATTTAACTTAATTAAACTATATAGATAATTAATAACAAATGACTAGAGGACTAATGCTTGGTTGTAATATAATTGAAAAGAATTATTAAGAAAAATTGATTATTTTTTTGAAAATTGAAGAAATGTTGAATTATATAAAAGTTAATTCAATTTTATTATCTTATCTGAACATTTTTAATGTGTTATTTTAACAATGTTCTTATATCTTAAATCATATGTGTATTAATCAATAAATTATTCTGTTTTAATTAATCTATATAGACTTACTATAGTAAGAGTTTGTAATCTCACAAACATTCTTTCTAACTTATAATTAATTATACTAAATATGTTCATATTTAATTCTATAAAGATAATTTAATATTGCTTCATTATTACAATATCATCATGTATTTCAAAAATAAATAAACAGTTATAAATCTAAGCGTGTAGCCCGAACTTATGTTTGGACACATTGCTAAAAAAAGTAATACATCTAACTCTCCATAGATTGATACTGCATAGGTTGATTTTACAGATGTAAATAGATTATCTGAATGTAATCTACATTTTATGGAATTTTTTCCTGACAATTATTTTTCTAGCGTATAACTGAATTTACTGACCTTTTTAATACATGGAATAATTAAAAGAAATGTAACTATTAACATACTTGATCCTTTTTTACCTAATTATTCAAAAATGATTGACTTATATCTGGAATGTAGTTGAATGCTAGATGCTCATTAATTAATTCATGTCGGTGACCTGGCGGTCTAGGGGTAAGGTGTCAGACTTCTATGCTGGCGGCCGGGGTTCAATCCTCGGTCCCGGCACAGATTTTCACCCTACCATTACACATTAGCGCAAGTGCGTATAACCCGAACGGGTAGTAAGACGCGGTGCTAATAATAATAATAATAATAATAAATTCCTCATTAAGAATAAAACAACCTAATGGAACTAATCAATATTTATTGTAAAATCGATTTTTACTACACAAAGAAACGTTTAGCTAATAAATACCTTTAAATTAAATTAGAATAAATCAATTAGAATAATACAACTTCGTTAGATATAAGTGATTGATTTTATATAAACGTCAACATAATAATTTTATCTGTAAACCTGTATTTTGGATATTGCTCAATAAGAAATAACAAACAATGATATTATCTACTTTATTATGAACAAATCAACATGATAAATTTAGTAGAATAACTGAACCGTTGCGCAGAGCAAGTAAATATGTATAGAAATATAGAAATATAGAGTCATTTTAACACATTCATTTATTATAGCAAACAAAAGATAAATGGTAATAAATACAGGTTTCACAAGATTGAACAAATAGCAAAGAGCAAATAAAGAATGTAACATTTACACAGTCTCACTTGGTAGATTTTGTTATTAATAGGTATCCATAAACCATGATGAATCCACAGCTGATATCTCCAGCTGATTGGAGGCTATGAAACAGGTGTCACAAAAGTACTACTGCTGGTCTTATTCCCCTATGGTACTGCCAGCATAATATAGTACATTGATAACTATAAATATATATGCTAAATCAACACCTAGTCATAGGCTAATATAAAAATAGAATAATTAGCGCGGACCCCACAATGAATCTAAGGCAATTTCCTTGGGTAGCGCCATTAAGCCAATACTCAGCTAATTCACAGTTTTCAACAACATTTAAATAAAGTCCTAAACTTGTTTTTAAAGTAAACAGACATCCTGGTAGTAGCCCCTAATATAAAAAAACTAATGTTCATGACGTTTAGGACGTCATGACTAAATTTGGAACAAGAGAGTAACGAACTCGTGACTCAGACTAAGTCTCAACACTAACATTCCTAGCCAGAGGCTTTAATGTAATAACAGTGCCATGTGACACATAAATAATCTTAGCAAACATCTATGCTCAAGTTAGACATACCAAATTTAGTAAACCAAAACAAAACTATTTTTTCTAGAATCCAAACGAGGCTTCTCATGAAATAAAATACATATAATTTTCCTTTGAAGAAGGATGCATAAGTTACATTACTTTACAAAAGTCCTAGTAGCAAGGACTTGGCCACGACGACAGGATACCAGTACAGCTGAACGCGTCGTCCATGTCCACGGTGAATTGAGTAGGGCGACCCCTTATCCCGTTGTCACGGCTTAAGGTAGCGAATCTGACGCCGCAGTTGCCATGGTCCTTCGTGACGGCGCAGGGCGGCGAGTACTCCGTGTAGTCTTGACTCACGGTGGAACCTTTCTACGAATCTGACGCCGCCGTCTCCATGGTCTATAGTGTCGGTGCCGGGCGGCGAATATTTCTTGTTGTCTCGACTCGCATTGAAATTATTCTACGAATCTGACGCCGCAGTCTCCATGGTCTATTGTGTCGGCGCCGGGCGGCGAATATTTCTTGTTGTCTCGACTCGCAGTGAAATTATTCTACGAATCTTACGCCGCAGTTTCCATGGTCTATAGTGTCGGCGCCGGGCGTCGAATACTCCTTGTAATCTCAACTCGTTGTGGAAATATTCTACGAATTGCTATCTCTGGACGGCCCATATATATATATATATACCAACCCTGGCTAGGACAGGACGAAAAAGAAATGGAAAATAAGAATGTAAGAACCAGACAGAAATAAAGGAGAATAAACGTGGGGAGAAAAGGAAAACAAAAGAACATTATTAAAGGTTCTTCAAATGACCACCAGTATCGCTGCGTGCGCAACAGGTCAAGGCATCGACTCTTCACCTCTCACTCTTTTCACCAGCTGAGTTTAACAACTGCGCACGTGAGTCGGCTATGGTCGGGAACCTCGTGTTTTTTTAAAAGGATGATATCTGCAGACATCTGGCTGGAGTGAGCTTGTTCATAAATATATTATATCATAATATATCTGCATTAATTTACTTATTTGATATCCACTATTGTTTTTATGATAAATAAGTATATAGACATATTTTTTTTAAATTTTCATGTGTGTACACCACGTGGCCGTAGAATGCCCGTTTATGAATTATTATCCACCAGGAAAAGCGAAGTGTTAAAGTCTTTAGTTCATAAACACAATAATATTAGCCTTCTTCTTTGATATTTAACACCGTAATTATCACAAGACAATATTTTCGATCAACCACGTGTTAGGAGGTTATACGATTGGTAACTTTCGTAGATCAGAAGATATAACTTTAGAAACAGATTAAATTAAATATGCTGATTTAATTTCTGTCTCGCATGAAATCCCGAAAATATTAAATATTTTCTTGTAGCTGTTCAACCATTTGGTTGACACGCTACATTAGTTCATATTAAATAAAATTGTTATATAAATTACATAATACAATTTGTATAAAGCATAAAATCTAATAGATTAATTTAAGCTGAACCATAAACGTTGTATAATAATTATATTCACGGATATAGGATAGGATTTATATTATACGTCATGATTGAATATATTTTAAATTTAAGGTTATTATTTCTATATTTATAAATTTTTTTAAATATCAATATACCTACTTAATTTAGAGATATGAATTTTAAAATCAATTTTTTTAAATGAGTAAAATTATATATTTGGATTGTTTATTTAACATACAATCATCGAAAATTAAAATAATGACCTTAAACAAACAAAAAAAAATTTAGTTTTTAAACACACATTTAAATATATTGATAAATATGTGGGGAATTATGGATGGGAGAAAACAAAATTCAAACATTCTCACTACCTGAAAACTTTGTAGGTTTTGGTAATAAAATATTGATCACTTCTTTTAAAACAGAAAAACGATACTATATGTAGTTTATAATTTGTTTTAATATATTCTGTAACTGTGTTCTCACTTTAATTCACTATTATTTATTCAGGCATTAACCTAACCAAAAAAAAGTTTCTTTCTCTCACTGGTAACTGTTTATGCAAATGTAATGAATGCAGGGTTAAACTCTGAAAGCAGCCTTAAGTTCCGGCGATAAACGCGATTCTTTGGGTCGATCCAGGACTGGAAGACGGACAATATTTGCCACCAAGGAGAGCAAGCAAGGCACAGTTATTATCATTCACACTGACCTATCTACCACAGCCAGCCTACAAATTCACAGTGGAATCAACTCGACGAATCTAAATTACATCTGCATACGTTTGGAAGGAAAACACAGGTAACTCACATTTAGCATTTTCAGGGCTCTAAATTAAACTACTTGGCCATTGGCCTAGGATTGCGAGGGCTCGATATTTATGTGAAGGGATTGTATTAGTTATGCCATTAATAATTAGTGATGTATTAAAATTTATCAGGAAAATAAATTTTATATTAAATAAATCCAATATTTATAAACATTAAATAGCAATATTAAAAATATCAGCGAGGTCCTAAAATAAAAATTATAAACAGCTGCAAGTACATAGGTGAATACTTAGATATAATTCAAAATAAATTAACTGAAACAACATGAAATAAAAATATATTTAGATATTAAAAAATAGAATCAAGTTTCCACAGATGTGTGTGTGTGTGTGTGTGTGTGTGTGTGTGTGTACTATTCCTTACTAACATTTCATTGGGATAGTGATAGGAAATGTAGAATTTAGAAGCAATGTATCAGCACTTGCAAGAAGGAAAAGGAGAAAGCTATTAAAACTTAACAGACTAGACTTAAATAATGGCTTAGTTCACATTCCCATTTCATTTGAGACACGAGTAAATTTTAAAATGTTGAGTTTCAATAAAATTACAATTTTTCCTTTAAGTTTAACTTAAACTATTTTTGCTTGAAACGTATTTGGGTTCTCGTCGCTAAAGATGCCCTACAGACTAGAAAAGCACGAGCTTTGGGTCCGAGGCTATTATCCATGGCTCACTGAATCACCCCTCCACCAGTTACGAGAACATTCTATTGTTTGCACGCGAATTTCAGCTATCGCAGAAAAGTTCCTGTTACAGAATTATCTTCCACTTGACACACTTAAGAATGCGTTTACCCTTTCAGTTTTCTTTCAGGAGTAATTTTTTTTTTGCTGGCAATGAAATTCCTTCTTTTCATAATTATTATTTAGCGATAACTTTTATTTTATTCTAAGATTTTGTTTAACAGAAAATAGAGGTATTTTATTAATTATTCCATGACACAATTTTGTATCTGTGATTTATATATATATTTTTAAAAGAGTATTCCCACATTAACAATTATTGTAAATGCTTCTTCAAGTAAATTAATAACAATAAAAATAAAAATAGTTTATATACGAAGCATTCTGTCATATCTTATACTAAATATAATCAATCCATCGATGTTATTTGATCATATATTTTGGCCTTGTGCAATTACTATTAATTAAAACTAAGCCTGTCATTAATTTATATACCTTTTACAAATCATCAAAATTATAAATAAAATCTACGTTATGATGTACTTTTACAAACTTTTAATGATTTTATTCCTCCCAAGAACTTTAATTGACATAGACTCAAAAATATGTTTTAGTCTAAATTAAGGTGTATGCTCGTATTTATGTTTTGTATACTTAGAATAATTAATCAAACTTAAGAATATTCTTGACCGTGTTGATATGAGAAAAATAAACTAATGTTATTTATGCATTAAAGGAATATTGTGAACATATTAAATTTGGTTGCAATTGTATGTAGTATTTTATTTACTGAAGTCTTAGCCCAATTTGAAAAAAATGTTATACTTTATGATTTATTATGCTAGTTTTTTTTACAAGTTATTCGTAAACCATATCATCGCGAATATTAATATGTCTATTTTACTAACGTAGCTATATATCTATTTTTGGAAAAACCAAATATGAGAAAGAAATTAAAGTTAATAAGCTTGTTTTAAAATGGTATAGAGCCAACAAACAGTCATTGTAAATAAAAATTAAATTAAAATGAGTTGAATGTGGTATTTATAAATATGTAATAGGAAATTGATTAAAATATGTGCACGAAATATAAGACCAAAAAAATTGCATGTATGAAACATGAATTGTTAAGAAAAATTGGTTTATTATAGTTTAATCTATGATAATACGCCACTCATTTTTATTATATTATATTTTTATAATTACTTCTGGTTTGCCATGTGCCAATTTATTGCAAACTTTTTAACTTTTAATATGTTTTGGGTAATAATGTATGTATAAAATTTATTTCATAAGTTCATTAAATAATTTATATAACCTTATAGTATAAAACGTTATTAAGAAAATAATTTAAAATGTTGTTCATCTCTAAAAGTATAAGAAATAAAACGTAGCTTTACAGGATAATGATGGGTGCTTATATATTCAGAATTTCAAAATTCACATATTAGTTTAAAAGCTATAGTAAACATATAAACAAAAATCCCATTGACATTTTTTCCTGTTACATAATAAAATGTAGATAAAATTAACACTATGTTGAGAAATTCGCTTAGTTGGAACTCACAATGTGATTCCTTGTGAAAACAAATCTTAACTAATACTAAAAACATCAATGTTGATAAACGTTTAGCTTACAACACCATTACTGAGATATGGGATATCGGATATTAGTATGAGCCATAATATATAATGTTACAGAAAAACGTTAAAAAATTGAGATTATCAACGTTCTTCGCTGTATGTCAGCAGATGTTATTTTAATTGTTCTTTAACAACTAGTTAGGGGCTAGTTTTGATCTTAATATTTCATTTTGAAATTACTACACTAATTCAACCTCTTTTCAACAATTTTTGATGTTAGTTTTAATTATTTTTAGTCTTCTTTGCAAAATTCTAATTTTATACCCCACGTAGAAGATGATAAGAAACATTAAATACAATTTTTTCTATTATTTTAGTAAGTTTTTACAATTTTGCCTACCCCCTCATTGAAGTTTATAATTTATCTACTTTCAGATTATCTGGGTTGTGCTATATCCGTAAATGTTCAGCTCCCATTTTTCAGATCTCGAATTTAAAATTGAATTAGTATATAGCTCCAAAACTACTGGTAAAATAAAAATATATTTCAGATAAAAAATATATATTTAACAGTTCTCCAAATTTTCGATGATAAATATGCATGTATCACAAAAGATATTCCGGAAAAATGAAATATGCCAATTTGTTTGTTAACTTAAATTTTGTCTAAATACGAGTTTTAAACAAATTTTCTGTATCCAATTTGAATTGAATCTAGCTAATTCTATTTCGATATTTAATTAAACTACTCTTAGTTCTTAGGGTAAATCGATGATTCCTAAATCCTCCTTGGAACACTTAAGAAAAGTGTATCAAGTTTCAGCCTGATCGGTCAAATAGTTTCGGCTACAGACCGATTAACTGATACACAAACAAACAAACAAACTAACTAAAAATAAGACTAAATGCACCTTTTAGGGCTTAGCTTAGTAGTTTAACAGTAGAGCTCCATAAAAAAGTGGAATAAGTTTTTTTGACGATCACAAAACATCCTTTCAGTTAGAAGTCGTAAAAGAATATACATACCTAAATAGATACATACATATATTACATACATACATACATACATACATACTTATATACATGCATACATGCATAAATACATGCGTATATGCTACATGCATGCATTCATACTTACATACATACATACATACATACATACATAATCACGCCAATCCCTTATGTGGTAGGAAAGATACTGTGCATATAGCTCGAAAAACAACTCTGTACTTAATTCATCCTTGTTCACTTTCTTCACACTTCTCTAACCTTGCATACTCTCTTACTGACAACAACATCCATACACTTAGTCATATAAGTTATTTTATTGCCTTAACTCTTAAGGCTTAACTTTTTCACACATTCGTTTACAACATTTAGCCACGTTTTACATTGAATGCTACTTCCTTTTGTTCCATACACTCTACCTTCATATATTTTCTTCCACAATAATCATGCCTAAACCATTGTAACAAGCTTCTTTTGCATTTACCTAATGGATTTACTTTCAAATAGACTTCTTCAGCACCCATTCATTACTGACTTGTCCATTAGAGTTTATCCACATACATTTCTTAGATATTTCATTTCAATCACATTCACCTGGATGGGTAATAAGACGTTCCCGAAAAATATGATAGAAAACGTTTCCAGTATACATGAATACCAAGATAATAATTAATTATATTTTTTATATTCTAAAAGCAAACAAAATAATTATTATTTTTATCTAGATTCGTTTAAGTTATACCATAATTTAATATTGTAAAGTAAGCCTGCTATCAAACGTGGTAGATATTTCACATACCTTATCAAATATAAAAATAGCTTTAGATAATTTTAATATATATTGATGCTTTCAGACCTCTAACATCTATATATTTTTGTCACTTATTTCAAAAACTCACATTTTTTTATAAATGTCTACTTCAATGATCGATTTCCTTTTGTTTTATTTGTTCGTCAAACACAATTCTAAATTTTTTCAAATTTCAAATTATTTATTTGATTTTCTACGAACTTACTCTCATAGTTTAAATTAATAAATATGTTTATTCTAGCTAAACATTGAAACAAGAATGTATATTTATTATATATAAAAGTTCCTACTATTGTACATTTTGATATGGTAGTCATTCATAACGAGTACAATCACAACTAACATTTAAGGCGATATCCCATTTTAATTTGGCGTGAAAATGCAGAGCCAAACGGCTATCTTCAAAATGTGTTATTGTTTTGCAATTTTCTTTTCTGAAACGGCTTGTTCAAGAATAAAAGCATATTAATTAAGTTATAATTTTTATATACACACTTCCTCAATAATTTTGACAGTGATCAAATATCAATAATTTTAACACTTTTCAATAGAAAACTGCCGACTGCGTAGCAAATAAGAATAAAAATTAACAGTTAACAAACATTGATACATTATCTTGGAAGGTGTGTTAAAATACTGACATAAAAATATCACTTGTTCTCGAGAAAACTGATATTTCCAAACGTATGATTTTTCTGCAAGACCTGTTTTGTAGCTAGCTACATCTACGGTTTTCGTAATCCATCTGTTCTTGTTGGCGTAGAAGGATAATTCAGTCGAATGTGAAGCTGCGCTACGCCTTTTACCCTTCCGCGCACCATCCAACAAAATAGATTTTAGACTTGCACCCGATAGGACCTAGGGCCTTTTAGGCCAGGTGTATTTTTTAAGGTTTATTACTCCAATGACTGTTACATTTCTTTTACACAATTCATCGGGAAAATTGAAGCTTTTCTATGGCATGAACGAATAAATATTTTAAGATTTAATCGAAATTCAAATTGAGAACCTTGTGCTCCATTATCATTAAATTTATTACAAGGCACATATATATGTTTTAAAAGAATTGTGTGTTTTGTTTTATATAGTTGGGGGTTTGGTCATACTAACTTGGGAACGAGTTTGTTTAATAAACTTGTTGGTAACTCACAGAGATATGAACGTGTCTTCATGCTTTATTTTATTACTAAAAGATTCCAAGGTTTCAACTTATCTTCGAAAGGACGTAGTTTCACAACTCTTCCCATACAAATAAAAACTTTGTTATTAATTATAAAAGCAAAAATGAAGTTAACTTGAATTTATTGGTGAATAAAAGTTTTAGTTTTTGCTGATGTTGATGTGCTTTTGGCTTTGTATACATAATCAATACATAATATAGAAAGAGAATTATTTTTTATCAAAGAAGAAGAAACAAAATTTTTTAATTAATCGTGATTTGAAACTTTTTTTTATAAAACTTTGATATTAATTAATTAGCACAAGATAAATATATGGATAAATTAATATTTAAAAAATATTGCTTTGTTTTAAATAAGAGATGAATATTTATTTTGAAGCACGTCCATGTAGCGTAAGATTGCATAAAATTTATCTCGTTTCTTAAGATTTTTATTACTGATATTCCTGAGAAATGTACTTAAAACGGAGTTTGATTCTAGAATATTCATCTTAAAGAGACAAGCTCATTCATTTATCTGCTGAGCCACGAGTACAAACCACAACATATAGTTGAAATCTTAAATTAATTTTGAAAAATTGTTCTTTTAACCAACTTTATATAGGACAAAATGTTAAAGTTAATTTAATATTAAAGGTACATTGGTTAACATCCCCTCTTGGTAAAATATTTCAATTATATAATACCAGATAATTATTGTAGGGTTGTCGAGTAAACCGTAATGTATAGTGAATTTTTGTGGTGTTTATATTATCCAACCCAACTTAAATGTAAAACACATTAAGATATTTTACCTTTAATTTATAATATTAAGGTTTGCGAGTGAGGATACATAAACAGTCATAATTTAGAGACAAGGGTCGACCCCATGGCTTAAGACAGTGTGGTCAAACTGACGGACCACGCTCGGTGAAAATTTGGCCTGAGTTATCTTCATCTTGGAAATAAAATATATATAGGGAACTCAAATATTTATATATAAATATATATCTTTAAACTCCAATGTAAGTAAGTATGGTGACTTTTCAAAATGTTCCTGTCTAGTTACAGATGGTTCTAAGTGTATGACATGAAATAATACTAGCTTAGTCGGTTTGCTCAAGAAAAACATATTCAACCCCCAGTCCTGCACTACATTTTACACCAAGAGGCATTATGTGGTAAATTCATCAATCTGAAAACAGTGATAAAGGACATTGTGAGAATAGTACATTTAATTAGAGAGGGCAACCGAGCACAAAGTCATAAGAAACTAAAAGATTTCTTAAAAGAAGTGTCGGCAGAATATAGCAACATTCCTTTATTCTCATATTTTCGTTGGATCAGTGCAGGGAAGATCTTAAAAAAAATAATTTAAGAAAAGAATACTTCAATTTTTGTAGGAAACAATTCAAAGTGAAACTGATGATTTTGAAATTAAACTGCAAATTACTGACCTAACAGCACGCCTTAACATTCTAAGTTTGAAAATTCCAGGAAAAACTATGTAACTGAACTTATGAACCATATATATTATTGTCGGAAAAAAATTGACATTTTCAAAGATTACATCCTAAGAAACTAATTAACTTACATTGAGGCCTATTTTCATTAAAAGAACATCATAACGATGCAGACTTTACTCAATTAGTTACGAATTTAGTTCAGATTTAACAGAAGCTGCGTTCTAGGTTCACTGATTTTATAGACATAAAGCAACAGTTTCTGCTTTATGAAATCAAGATTCTGAATTGTAAAGCTAAAAGCTGTTAACTTCCTAATCTCCAAGGGTAATTTCCAATCTAGTGAGTTTTGGAGCTGACTTGTAAATTAATGGTATCCAAATTTAATAACATTCTTTTAAAAAATATGTTCGATGTTTGTCAGCATTTAAATATGTGAAAATACGTTTTAAAAAACGAAAATATTTAAAACAAACAAATAACAATATATATGGCCAAAAGCTTCATTTCGTTTGGCCACAACTCAAATGGAAATAGGTATTTCATTTTTAGTAAACGAACATTCTGCTCAGTATTCTCATTAAACTGTTTCAAATTAAAATAATGAAAAGGTTCCAAAAGGTTTGTACTATTTAGATAGATCTGGTTCCAAATAATATGGTGTGTGAAGTAGCTAACGATTCAAATGAAAATTATTTACTTAAAAGGTAATTATTTTTATTGGCGATTTATTTGAATAGTAAAAATATGTATAGCTATATTATTATAAGCTGTTTTATATAATATTATGTGTGAATGCATATTTCATAATATATTTCTTTTATATTAATAGTTTTTTGTAATAAAATGTGAAAGATTCTGCCAACAAGGCATATATATATTTTTTTATACAAGCATTGAAAATAATAATATTTATTAAGTATTGTAGGCCGATATTAAGTTGATAAGATTACTAAATATATATCTGGCCCGTGGTGCCAAATGATAATAATGTTTGGTCCTTTGGATGAAAAAGATTTGACCCTGGTTTAAGAGCTTATCTCACCCCACTGATGATACGTAGATTTAGTTAGTAATTTAATCTCCAACTATATGTAACATCGTGGTGTGGTTTTCTGGCATTTACTTTAAAAAGTTGAATATCCCACCGTGGAAATGAGATATTTGAAATTATTATACAATATTAATATATATATATATATATATATATATATGAAAGTGATAAATCTAAAATTTTAAAATATAAACAACTAATGTAACTTATCTTATGTAAAATGAAGAATCCAGAATATTACATTCTTGTTCTATTTTTGGCTTAAGCGTGATCTTGTATCTAATTTTTCTGTTAACGGTTCATGGGAACGAATTTTAAGGTGGGCAGGAGTGTAACGTGGACTAGGGCCTCACTATTTGCCATTTGAATATTATTTTAAATATTGATGCAGTAAATAAGTTACTGTCCCTGTAGACATGCCATCCTATAATTTGGTGACAATTTTTTATCTTAATTTAAAACTTTTCTCATCAAAATCTGCTAAGCTCATTACAAATATTAGGCAACTGTTAACATTATTATGTGTAGAAGTTAAACTAAAGATATATATTCACGCAATAGATAATGTACTCTGTTAAAAATATGTTTATGTTATTTGACAGCCAAACTACGGACTATAACTATAGTTTTTCTCCATCACACCTTAATATGTGAGAGAAAGGTTTTTTCTAAAATATGTTTCTTATATCATTTGACTTCATTTGGGAGAATAGATTAACAAGACCCTGATCTAAACCAACAGGAAAATAGAGAGATATTCATTGAAGAACTTAATAAGAGAAGCCCCAACTTATATGCAGCATCTAGAATAATTTTGAAAATTATTTTAATTAATTAAAATTGCATCTTGAATAGCAATAAACATTTTTTACTTTCGCGCTACCTTACAGGTAATAGAGAGAGTATTGCGATCGTCAAAAAACTCGAACTCATGATTTTGATGAATGTCAACATTTGTGACCCCCATAATCCGAAAATGTGATTTTCACAATGCCGTCCCTTCGTCTGTCTGATTGTTCTTATAACTCCAAGAGATTTTTATATTTGGATATCTGACCCCAATATTAAGGGTAATTTCCTTAGGGGTGATTAGATAAAAAATAATTGATTTTATCAAAATCGGCTCAAACGAGTTTGATTAAATATAATTTCTAAGTTTTGATAAATATTTCATACAAAATGGCTACTCCCAATTTTTCTTCAAAATGAATTTAATGGTTTCACGCTGTTGATTAATTTCTAATTATTTATCATATCTTCATTAATATTTAAGATATGAAATTACTTATTAACGCAAATATGTAGGACTTTTTATAATAAAAAGCTTTTTCTCAAAATATTTTTTATAAAACAAAGAATTTTAAAGCTATACTCAAATATATTTTTTTTAAGTTTTAGAACACTACAGGAAATGTATTGCAACCGTAAAAAAACCTAAACTGTGATGTTGATGGATGTCGACGTTTCATGACACCCCCGAGTAATAAAAAGTTTTTTTTGCAATGCCGTATATTTGTGTGTCTGTCTAACCCTAAAATTAAGACTAATTGAATAAAGGTCGAGAAGAGTAAAAATACATTTTCTCAAAATAGGCTCTAATAATTTTGATTAAAATTCGTACATATGCTTTGATTAAGATTATAAACCAAATGGAAGCTTTAATATCCCCATGAAAATGGCTTTTATGAAACTTTACAGAAGTGGAAATTTCCATATCTCCTCAACTATATGAGATACTAAATAACTTATAATGGCAAAATTGTAGTAATATTAAAAATAGAATACATCTGTTTGAAATATATATTTATAAAGCCAATAGTTTTTGAGATATTGGCTAATATATTAGTATAGCTATGTGAGCTTTAGTTGTACAGTAATACTACTTATGTTTTAATGTTATAAATCTTCAATACCACGTAGTATTTAAATATTAATAACTATCTAAAAATAATCGCTATTTTGGGGCAAGACAATTCCCCCATTTGACCTGAACAGCTTTAGTTCTGTAGCAATAATCAAGATTTTGAGGTCAGACATATGAATTGAATTAATTTTAATTTCGTATACAGATATATGGTTTTACTTTCGTGAATGTATATATGCATGGCCCTAAACTCTTATAATCGTTATATTAAAACTTAATAGCCAATTCGGTGGCTGAATTGTCTAATTCATCATACGCAGAATAATATGGACTTATAGTTATGGGAAGATCAGGATTCAAATCGTAGTTCAATGGATAGGGATATTTTACTACATGGTTTCCCATTCTTCCTCAGTGAAAATGTGGATATAATTTTTCAAAATAATAATTACTCATCCCTAACACATTATCCTAATTTATGAATAGGTTAATAACCAGAGTTCATAGTAAAATTTGGTGTTGAAAAAGTTATAAAACTATCTTATTGTAACATTTTGTTTATAAATAATAAAGAAATATATCAAAATAATTTAACATGACTATCACGTTTGAATCAGATCCGAGAGCTCTAACTCTCAAACAAGTAATCTCACTAATTTGAATATTGTGCTATCATTTATCAATGATTTATGAGCGTCTTACTGATTGTCTCAACTGTAGCTATATTAATTACTAGTGAAACCGCTGCAACTATCGCTACAGCAAGTAATTTATCCTCTTATTCCCTCTCCCATAATGAATCATCTCCCTCCCTATATTTCCTTAACGTGGTGCTTACATGCCAGAAGCTATTATGGTGCTAGCTTCTTGATGACATTTGGAACGTTAACGCACCCGTTGCAGGGTCAAAACGCCCCACTCTCATCTCTTCCTCCCATCTATCCACCTACCCTTGTGGGTAGAATACACCCCTTGATATAAGGGGAGGGGTAGGTGCTAAATATGGCAGCACTTATGAGTGGGTAAACATTCAGACTTCGTGATACATGAACCTTCTAAAGTGAGGCAATTTAATTTATGCCTCATATGCAAAGTTCAAACATTTGGGAGACGTGGAGGGATGGTATGAAGGTGGAGGGGGAACGAGGGGACCGCGAGCGTAAAATATATCAAGTATGTCGGAGGGTGAAACAGGGGCTCTTAAGATAATATTATTTTAGCCCTGGAAAATAACTTTTTTATTATCATCATTATTATTATTATTAGCACCACGTCATACTACCCGTTCGGGTTATACACACTTACGCTAATGTGTAATGGTAGGGTGATTGTGAGGTGAAATGGAGGACCTACAGCTTAACATGGGATCAGAGCCACTGTGGAGGCCTGGCATTCCACACATTCACAAGATGTCTTGTCAGAGGTGAAGGAAGGGTTTGGTAATAAGATAAATCTGTGTCGAGACCAAGGATTGAGCCCCGACCGCCAGGACAGAAGTCTGAAAATAACTAATTCCACACGTGGATACTTGAAGAACTCTCAGCTTTAGAGAAATGGTTTCAGTTAATTGGAGTTGTTACAACTGCAACGGTTCGTGAAAGATTCAGACTCGGGAACGGAGTATTATGGCATTCAAGGGCTACACATATATCTTGAGTTAATCGCTATCTCAATACATTTTGTCGACATTTTAAAGTGCTCACCGAAGTTTGTTGACTAGTAAGGTGATAAATAGGCTGTCACTATTTTTGGATGCCTTTTACTATAAACTAATCTAATCCCGCCCTGATTATGTTTACAAAATACAGTCATATATTTGAATTAATGGCAAATTGCTTAATAGTATAGCTACCAGGAATAGTGAATTAAAAACACAAACCAATCATATGGGTATTATGAATGCTGCATTTTAAAGAATTTTTTTATTTGCTCATATTTAGGCTCGATAATTTTATTACTACCAGAAAAGTCAAAATACAATATTGGTTGAATAACGTTTCTCTACAGTTATTTCCATTCTCTCTTAAATAAAGGGCTGTTTGGGTTCTTTTAAATCGAATCTTACTTTCTCGCACCCCTCGGGCGGACAAAGAATTGTGATTGACCAAAAAATTTAAGTGAAGATTTTGATGGATGTCGATGTTTAGTGACACCCTGAAACCTAAAAAGTAGTTTTCGTGACGCCATCTGTACGTCTGTTTCTTGGCCTAGAGCCAAAACCATTTTACCGATCTAGGATTTGAATAAGTTTTCACAGAGTAATTTTTAGAATTAGAAATCCAACCCTAATATTAAGGCTATTATATAAAAGAGCAAAATAAAAAAAACATCGATTTTCTCGAAATCTGCCCTACGATTTTGTTTAAAATTGATAAATAATTACTGTTTAATAATTACAATAAAAAATACTATACTCATTTTCCAAAATAACTTTGAAAGTAGTTTACTTGAGTGAAAATTTCCAATTTTGATCATATCTCCGAAACTATTTGATATTAGATATAATTTATAGTTGCAAAATTGTCGTACTCCTAAATATGTTTATTTAAAATATATATTTAAAAAACCTTTTTTGAACCACATCTTACTCCCCGTCCAGGTTATACGTCTATATACTAAGTACACTAATGGGTTAGTGATTAGGAAATTTACTTTAGAGGAAGCACACCTATTTTTGCGTGGAGGGATGTTGGAAAAACTTTTAGTGCAACAACCCTCAATGCACGCGACAGGGATACAACTCCAATATCCCCCTCCTCGGCAGTCTGGTCGCTTGCGAGACTAGTGCCTAAGACCACGTGGCCACAAAAACGGATGATATAAAAACTTAAGTTTCAGGGCAATTGGCAGATGTATTTTTAAAATTTAGTTCTAAGGAAGAAATTTTTATGCTCTTTCGTGAATAGATATGTTCCCCACTTCCTCAATATTTAACAAAGTACATTATTTAATTTATACTTTTTGGTGGAGTGATAATGCAACAATGATTACTATTTATTTCCACAATTCTTACGAGTCTTCAG
Source organism: Timema shepardi (assembly GCA_902151425.1). Taxonomy (NCBI): domain Eukaryota; kingdom Metazoa; phylum Arthropoda; class Insecta; order Phasmatodea; family Timematidae; genus Timema; species Timema shepardi. Next base: position 41,446 of record CABFVX010004231.1, on the reverse strand, counting down.
TAAGTATTACACTTCTAAAGTATAGTATCAAGAAAGTCTGAGTAGTGCACCATTACATTTATTTATCATGAACATAAAAAAGAGACAGTGTTACTTGATGGTGGCGTACTGTATGTAAATAGCTCGAATAAAACTATTAATATATTTAAATTAATGTTCGTGAAATAAGGATTGATGGACTAGTTTTATGTAAGTAAAATATTCAGATGTACTCATTTTGCTCTATTTTATCAACCAAAGCTTGGTTAACCAAATTATTTTTTTAATAATATTGTTTAGATGCATTATCCACTTAGTGAATATATTTATACATTATCCTAAAAGAAAATTCAACAAACTGTGATCTTTGGAAATTTTAGAAAATTAGCGTTTTTAAATTCGTAATTTTTACAACAAAAAAATTCTAAACACGTTCTAAGCATTTCTAAGAATGGGATTAATCCTCTTTTTTATATAATTAAATTCACCAAATCTTCTTTTAGCATCTCGTTCTACTACCCATTCGGGCTATACACTTATGTAAAAATTACACTGATGATCTTAAACATTTGGAAAGTTATATTTAAAGGAAGTGTGCCCGCATTTACGTGGAAGAATAGTGTAAAACCATTTTGAAAAATTATCATCAGGACACTTCACTGAGATTCGAACCCCGATATCCAAGTCTTCGAAAATATAATCCAACACTTTATTCTTGCGTTAGACCATGTTTCCACTGAAGCAGATCACTGCATCTTAGATCCATTTGGGCTCTATATATATGTGTGAGTGTGTGATTTCATACATATATACACAAATGGGAATTAAATGTACGGGCATTTTATTCTTACTAACAAATTCAGTACATGTAAAAAATAAATATAATAATAATTTCTTTATTTCTTTACAGTAATTTAAAAATTAGAAATTAACCATGGAATTTAGCACTGACGCTATTTTTTAAATTTGTCTTACTATATTTTAATATAAGCCAAGACTTAGATATTGTCGTTATTAATTTACAAAAGGATGAGTTCAAATAAGTTTAAATCATAGATCCAATATTGAGGATAAATGCCGTTTTGATTAAAATTGTTACAATTGTTTATACTCAATTTTTCGTGTTTTTCCTTTAACACACTTTGATATTTAAATTATTTATCTTGACTATATTTGATATAGTATGAGTAAATTTGGTCAAACTAACAAACATGACATAATACCCAATTAATTGAGAAACTAGTTTTTAACTAAAGTTAAAATAAACATATTAAAAACAACACGTTAAAACATATCTGTCCAAAAGTGGGTGATTGCTTGGATTGTAAAAGTTTCAGTATCCAAATTACTTTCGTAAACTATTTTAACCCTATTTAAAAAAACTACCTACGTCTTATCTGGTATTTTTGTTCTCGTTACTTCCTTCAGTGTTCCAGTGTATGATGGAGATTACTGAAACCTTAGTTATCCGACATGTTTCGGTACTCGTTTTACGTACCATATTCATGGAAATCGTTAGGTGAAATAATACAATGTACTACCACGACTCGTAGATGTAAACTGGTAATGTGGTCAGTGGTCAGTTCACGGGCTAGTGAATAACATAATAGGTTGTTGAACAAATTTTACTCAATATTGTAGTATACTCTGCGATATTTTGATCTTCCATGCATTTATTCATGGGTAAGGTAATTTAATAATTCCTTAGCCTTGTATACTGTTGACAAAACAGTTACATAGCTTATCTGCCTTATTTACTAATTTTTCTAAAGGATTCTCCATTAAATTGATAAAAATTTTGCTATGTTTATGTAAGCTACCTTCAGTATAAAGAGGATTTTTTGATGAAAAACATTTCCGAGTCAAATACATTTTCTATTTTATTCTTGAAATTTTTTACCATATATTGCTGGTGTCTTTAAACATACATTATACAAAGTCAGTTCTTTCTTTAAAATAGTAACATTTACCTATTATAAATCTTGATTGGGCTACTTAACTCGGCTACGTGAACATACGTGTACAAAACCAACACACAATGAAAGAACGCGAAACGGATCATCACTTGACGTGTAAGGTTTCTTCCGTGCAATTTCTAAAGAACATTTTGTAAATTATACTCCCTTTTCCATTTTCAGGCATCCCTACCTAGAGAATTGGATTTCAACTTTACTTTGCAGCTAATGGCTAGAAAAAGTCAGAGAAGGGAATTTGGCGAGCTGTAAGTTGGTACGCCCGTACAACATGGAACGCGTCCAAGCGGGACTTCTAAACCCATCAGCTTTTCTATCTCTTTTTTTTTTGTTGCAATCAATGTTACGTTTTCCCCAAGTAAGGGAGCTGAAAAGAGACACCATCAGAATGAAAGAATGGGGACAATTAAGGGGACAAGAGTAACAGAAAGCATCTAATGGAATTCATTTGAAAAGCTACTTTAATCGTTTCTTTTGATGAATCTATTGTATTGTAGGGAAAGTACCCTAAGAAAGTCAAACTGGATTATTATCTCCATGTTTGCGTGCAATATAAAAGTCTTGTTGTCCCTCAAACTTCTAGTAAAGATGCCCAAATAATTATAATATGTATTTATAAATCCATAATTTTATAAATACTATGGTGTTTTGGAGCAGTTATTACTTTAAAAGATAGTTTTAAAGGCTTGTTTATTTTCTTTAATTTTCTAATAAATCTAAACTAGCTCATTTTTACATAATTTATTTCTGATTTTTAGTGCAGTTAATACTGAATGTTAGTTTACCGCTTAGATTAAGAGGCTATTTTATAACATTTCTTGTAAATTGTACCAGATACTTAATGATAAATAGTAAAGAAAGCTATTTTAAATTTATTTTGCTCCCCATATTACAACCTGTCCAGGCTATCAGCCAACAAATTATAATTAATGGTTTCAGAATGATGAATTTAGAGGAAATTTGCTCGTGTATTTTTGGAGGGAGAGTATAAGACTATCTAAAAATTCTGGTTCTCTTGTTACATGCAAATAAGACTAAATTAACTTTACTTCCAGTTCACGTGCCCACCAATGTAGGTTTAATCTTATGGATAGGGATGGTTAATTAAAACAATTTCAAACTCAAGCCTTATTATAATATAGTTAAAATATAATTGTGTAATAAATATTATCTAAAAACTTTTAAAGATAAAATAAAAATATACTCACACATAAATAAGTATCAATAAAATATCTGTGAGTCAATAAATGTAAACTCAAGAATTAATATGAAGCAAAAACAGCTAATGGATAAACGTGTCTGTAGGGATATTACAACAAAATTTCATAAATCATTGATGACTGTACACATTGATAAGAGAAGGGTTTGAGACGATGTGAAAACCAAACTTTTTACTCGCAGACTTAACTGCTGTTAAGACTTACAACCTCTCTGCCTCTCCTAGCCAGCATCATCCCTTAAAATGTCCGTACTATTGACCACCAGTGCGGGCCGGCCACGCTATCTTCTGTATGAGAAAGATTGCCAGCTGATCTCGACACTGACAGCCATACAAGATGGATGGTTGCAACATTTCTTTTTCCACCCTGGTCTGTTGGTAGACTTTAGGGAGTGGAAAAAAGACCGTCCATGACGTCAAAAACTAATCCTTACTTTTCTTCCAACATTTCTGATACGCTTTTCACAACTTTTCTTGAGAATTTGTAATAGCATTTTGTTGGTTTATAGTTAACATGATTTCTATTAATAAAAAATCAATGGGAAGAATTAATATTGAGTATTTGTGCCTTTTTGGTCCAGAGTTGAATTTGAAGCATTTTTATCTTAGGAAATTAATCAGTACTTGGTAAGTGTTCTTCCAAGACTTTAGAATAAATTACATAGAAATCTTGCTATCATTTGATTAGGTCGTAATTGTCAGGCATTCTCATTAAATATAGGCTATTTTATTATTTGTTAATAGTTTCCCTTTATCTCTGTATCTTAGTTTTTAATATATATATATATATAAAATGAAAGACATGCAGATACCACATGGATTTTATATATATATATATATATATATATATATATAATCCATGTGGTATCTGCATGTCTTTCTAAGCATTCCTATCCATTTTTTGGATAAACAAAAGAATTGTAATTTATAATGGAAGCTAATCAACATGACATATTATGAGAGAAAATAGAAATTTGAAAAAATAAATATAACAGACAAAATAAAGTAATTGATTACGATTTAGATGATATAGGAAGCTTAAAATTTCCTGATAAAAATAAATCCGTGTAATATAAAATTTGAGTTTTAAATATTTTCTAATATATTTGCTACCATAAGCCATATTTTACGACCCTATAAACCTCAAGCTTTAGATATCATTATATCAAAATAAACTTAAACAAATTAGCTCAAAAATACAAAATCTCTTAAGGCATTGCAACTATCAAAGGTAAATTAACGCTTACCAAGCAGTGAAAAAACTATTAAAATAATACACCTTAAGTAACATATCTTATAGAATCATTAAACTCATTTCTGTTTGTGTAACAGAGTCAATTATTTCATTACGGCGCTTTGTTGAACTGTAATTCTCTTTGTTACAATATGCGTGTAACAATGTATACTACTACTCGTAATTTAGCTTTTGACTCTGCCTAGGTCTTGATCATCTATAGAATTCTAATGACACTACTGACCATTTGTTTGCTTTGCTTTGTGGTTGTGTTGAACATTGATGAGGGGATTTCATATAATTAATATGTCTTAAATATGACGTCAAGTCAGTATAAGCTAGGAATTTGTGGACAGCTATGAAATGTTATTAGAATTTAGTGGTGTTTTTTCGTATAAGACAAAGTTCAACTGCTTTTATGGTATAGGGGTCAGAGCTAATTTCTACAGATCCAGAGGTCCGGCGTTTGATCCTAGATGCTTGCAGATTTTTATATGAATGAGTGATTCTGAAACGGGGTCAATTCAGCCTTGTGGGGACAAAATAGAGTGACTTGAATGAAAAAAGTAGCTGCTCCTGGTCATAAAACTGAAATTAATTAATGGAAGGTTGTTTTGCCTACCAGATGACACCCTCTATCGGCAAATGTTGGCACAATATTTCCCAGCATGTGGCGGCTTCTTGGTCGGTACAGCACGCTTGCTGACTGATTCCATTTAGTTTTTCGTATATGATAAAATCCTAATGGAAAGTGTAGGGCTAAAGCCTAAAGTAAAGCTTTTTCACTTATAATAATAACACCAAATTATTGATCAGAGTTAGGCTGAGAGAAAAATCACATGGTAAACTTTTGGCGTCAATTATACTACTATAATACCACATCACTCACTGAAAATGTCTTCCCACTTCCAGATGAGCTAGAAACTTGAAATTTGGCAAACTTCTAGCTTCTAGCCTGTAAAAGACGTTAAAATTACAAAATGTTAAAAAAAATATAACCGCCGAAAAAAATTCAAAATGGTGGAGAAACTCGTGAAATACGAGATAGCACCCTTCGGAGAAAGTTCTAAGCTTTTTGATCAATAATTATCTGACAGATAAATCGTTTTTTATACGAGCTAATATGGGTGCACTTCCTCTACATATCCAACATATCTTCCTTAAGATAATTCTATTACTATTCCTTGGAGTGAAAGAGATAATTTACATAATATATTTAAATGTAATTTAGACAAAGCTTTGTACTGAACCCTTAAGTTTTCTGGATACCTCTACTGCTACTCTAAGCACGGATATTTGTCACTTTTCTATTTTAAAGCAATTAGTTATCTCTTATTTTCTTTCTTCTACTTGGTCGGGCGTAATTGTTTTTTGTTTAACTGAAGTGAAGTTAATTGTATTCTTCTTTCACCTTTTATTCTAGACATTTCTTTACTGAGAGGTACACGTTGAACATTCCAACATAGCTACACAAAGATTGAGATAAAAAAATATATATATGTTGTCACAAAAAAAAATATTATAATTTGGCAAAAAGGTATGGTCTGCTTAGAATTCAGGGGGAAAAATACAACAACTCTTGACTGGACTTTAATCACATTTTATATATGCCAGCCGTTAGTAAAATAGTTCTGGTTTAGTTATTTTTAAGCTTTTTTCTAAACACACCCACGTAATATACATAATTATCATTTATCTTTAGGCATTTAACGTCCTCTTTCTGAACAAATGATTATAATAAGCACACGAACTGTAAACTAAATGAAATCTAGCTGGGAAACAACATTCTGTCCGCAGATGTTAATTCATCACTTTGAAAGGGGAAACCCACATTCCATCAATGATATTTTTGGCCCTGCTAGGAATTTAACGTGAATACCTTAAGTCACTAAACTGATACGTTACTGATTGATCTAAAATTTTGGTAGATATGCATAGCCTATATATAAATAATCATAAAAAAGCAATTATGTATATATTATGTATATTATATATAATTGCTTTTTATAATTATGGAGACAGACTATAGAGTATATTTAATAAAATTTAACTTTTCCTATTTAAATATATTTTACATAATTTTGATTTTCACACGACTGGTCCATAGACGTGTAAAAACATGCAAAAATCAATTAAAATGCAAATTTAAATAAATGAATTTAAAAAAATTATGTATTATTTTACCATTGCTATTTAAAAAAACTTAAGTTCGTTAATTTTTACGCATATTTGAAGGATTCAATTTTAATAGACATTGAATGAATAATTTATGTAGGGCAACATTTAATTTTGGCCTTATATATAAAATGAAAAACTTATCAGTAGCGTAAATATACAAATATACTATGTATCTAACATATTAAAAGTAAAGTTCAGATTTATACATGATAACTATTCATTATGATCTCACACCAATAGTTTGAATCGTATGAATTCCATTCTTTCATCAATGGACCACATAGGATAGTTATTTTTGATATATTATTTACTAAGGTATTTCCTGCAACATTTCGAAGAACTAAAGGTGTATTTTCATTATTATAAGTTTTATCTAGTCTTTTTTACAATTTGTTCTTAGAATTAATCAATAAATTTCGTTTTTTAACAAGATATAGTATGATATTTATTGATAAAACATATAAACATATATTATGAATGTTTTACTATTGTTTTCATTTAGTGAAGTTAGTGGTGTTGAAAGCTTACTTAGTTTTATTGGCACTTTAAATCATTCTGTTGTAGAAAATTGTCCCAACATTTTAGGAATTTAGAACAACTTACACAACCTAAACACAGAGAAAAGTGATAATAATGGTAAACGGGGAAATATAATAGTTGTTTGTGTTTAATATAAAATACTACAATGTTTTTTGTTCTTTTAGTTCCCCATAACTTACCAACCGTCCAAGCATTCCACATATTTATATTATTATGTATTAGGTAATGATGAGGATGAAGATTTGGAGTATTCATAGGCCTACTCAAATCATCATGGAGAGAGAGAGAGAGAGAGAGAGAGAGTGAGAGAGTGAGAGAAAGAGAGAGTGAAACGGTTTAGGAAGTAATATAGAATGTATAGATTACTAGTATTTGTATAGTGAATAAGTTTTAACAAATTTAGGAAAAAACACAAAATTTCATCCTTCCTTTATTAATACAATGACTTGAAGATTGAAAACCTGGAGAAGATGAGTTTGACACCATAGACTGAATGGAAGCCAGTGGTGCGTAGGACTACACTGTTAAATTCTTTGAGGAATTAGTTAAAATAAGTCTATAAATAATTAGTAAACCAGAAATTAAGATTGTAAAATCAATGTATATTGTAATGTAAAATAATTAATACATAAATCGTTATTTTGTATTAGAATAATAAAACTAAATTATTTTTATTTAACTTGTTAAAATAATGGCTAAATCATATATTTTAAGATTTAAAGATAATAATTAAAAAATGATTGTAACATATTTTATACTATCTTGGATTGACCTGAAATGTTATGTATGTATGTATGTATGTATGTATGTATGTATGTATGTATGTATGTATGTATGTATGTATGTATGTATGTATGTATGTAATGTTGGTATACACTTTTTGTTTGGAGAATTTCAGATCAAAAGAATAAAAAAACAAAACAATCACTTCATTGTCTGACCATACTTTATTATATTTTACCCTATAGGAGTACACCTTGCTTTATTAAACTATATGGATCTCATGGAAAAAATAAAACAAGTGTAATCCTTCCATAAATCATGGGTAGTTCACGTCATTGTATTTAATGCGTAGTGGGAGTTTAACGTATATGGACTGTTATTGCGTCATTATTTACGGCAGTATTTTTCAAAGTTTAGTCTTTGGGACAATGGTGGTCCGTGGTTGCCTATAAAGCAGGATCTCAAGACGTTTACTAATAAAATTTATTTAAAGAATGATGATCACCTATAATACAAAATTTTAAAGTGCAAAAATTTAAATAAGAAATTATCTTAACCCTGCGCTATTTATTCTCTTGGTAGACAAAGGACAGGAAGAAAAGAAAATCTCTACTAACCTCAAGTCAACAAATCTTATCAATACTCATCAAATATTAAGAAGTTCAGGTTGTAATAAATAATTAAACTATAACTTATTAATTCAATGTCCTAATATGGTATTTGTTTTTAACATTTAATTTAATTAATACATTTAAATCTTGTATAGCCTATATATTCAAAATATGGAATTTTTCAACAACTATTGTTATTCTGCATAGTTTTCAATCTTTTCTCCCCCCTGTTCCATTCACTCTCAACGCCCCTATATTCAGAGGTTCGCTGGTCCCTTTGTTCGCCTCGTAACTTACACTTGCAGGACCTCCATCGCCAAAACTTTGAAAAGGAAACACTGCATTGAGAATATTGAATGTTTAATCAGTCTCAGATCTAAAAATGAGCATGATGAGTCGCAGTTTCTATTCCCGACATATACAATAATATACTTATAGAGAGTGATTCTTACTTATCACGTCTTATTACCCGTCTGGGATATACCAATTTTAAATAGATTAGTGACCTGCATCAGTAGCTTAATGCTCCATAGTGCTGTCCCTTTGCTAGACTAGATTTCTGGTGACAGGGGTATTGGGGTTCAAATCCAAGTCGAGTTAAATGAGGCTGTTATTTTCAAAGTATTTATCACCAACCTTACACTCCAATGTACATAAATTTACTCTAAAATTATAATCACCGAAACTCTATCCTTTTACCGTAAATAATGTACGAGTATAGTCAGAACGGGTATTAAGAGGTAGCAGGGAAACAATTCTTGTTTAAGGTCTGTCAGCTAGGAAATATCAATCTCCTTAAGGCCACACGGCTTAAAATGTTATAGTTGTTTTGTTCTCTGGTAATACTTCTTTATTCTATCCAAGATTAAACTCCCATTCACCATTAACCTACAACCACCCTTTGACATGTCAATAAGAAATAAAATAAGTAAATTTTCGAAACTTCCTATATTAAGGTAAAAAGTAGAACTCACTGCTAGTTCTCAAATATATTTAAATTTTATCTTGTGAGCCTACCAACAAATTACTATATATTTAGAGTAAAACTAGATCTATAGCCCATTTTGTTTATCAATCCTAATATCATAGCTTCACAAATATGATTAAAAAATTAAAATTATTTTAAAATGAGCTATAGTCACATTTAACATATTTGTTTATATTACTTAAACTTAAACTATAGTCTGACAAGGGAATCTCTTTTCATTTTGGCGTGAGCCATATTTTGAAATCACGCGACGTAAAATTAAATATTACGTTAGAGCTGAACGTATGTGCAGCAACTTCTCGCTTACAAAGGTGGAACTGCTAATGATGTGGAAATGAGAAAGGTTTAATTAAAATAAAATATGCAGCCCGTTTACTTTGGAAGGAAAGAAGAAGTATTTTATAAAATATTCACTCTTGATATAACTATTCAATATTTGAGATTCAACCTCTCCTTCAAAGGCAAAATATAAGCCCGACAGTCTACGTGCATAGGGGTATTCTAGTTCCGGTGCAGGTGAAATTTAGATTCTCTCTTTTACAGTGATGAAATAATTAACTCTAACTTTTTAATTGGAAATGCACGATAGATATCACTAATTAATAAAAATCATAATCAAACTACTAATGAGATCGCAAGTTCACATCAATGCCTAAGGAAGGTAATTTTTTCTTAACACCGCGTTTTACTACTCTTTCAGGCTATACACTCATGTAATAATTACCCTAATGGTTTTAGGAATTAGGAAGGCTAAACTTATAGCAAGTGTACCCGCATTTACGTGTAGAGAGAGCTAAAAACCATTTTGGTAAAACTCGAACTAGATTCTAACCTCAATCTCCCCATCATCGGAAATCTTGTCTACTGCGAAAATAGCGCGTTAGACCACGCGGCCACCTAAGCGTGTCGGATGATAATTATGTGTGGCCTGCTAAATAGTTGGATAAGTTTCCTTCCTGAATGTCAGTACAGCCTGTCCAATGCTCGACCAGTTGTTGTAGCACACGTCATCTATTATTACAGAGCACTAGTAATATAGGGTTAGCGCGGCTAACGTGGCAAGATTGTTACATGATTGATGGTCGTGTCACATCTCCGTTGCTCTATTAGCGCCCTCGGCCCGAGACTGCTGGAAGGGGTGAGAGGGTTGACAGAATTACATCACTTGGATCGCTGTGACGTCACACAGCTCTGCAGTGTGGTTTAGCAATGAGAATTCCCTCAGCATTGATGGCGTGGTAAGGTTTACAGAATATCACTAAATATTAAAAATAAGACTCGTTAAGTATTTTAATATCATTGTGGTTTTACAAATTAGAGTACCAAGCGCAAAGTTTGAACATATAAATACTCAAATTGTTGGAAAAATTTGCATTTGGATTAAATTATATCAAAAATAATTAATCTTTACAAGCCTACAATATTTACATTCCTGGTCAAAATAATAAAATGAAACATCTTATTCTTTGATTAAACCAAATTAATTTCAATATTATGAATGTAGTTTTTTTTAGCACCCCATCTTACTGCCCGTTTGGGTTACAAGCCTATATTCTAATTACGATAGTGGTTTTATGGACTAGGTAGGTTAAATTTAATGGACGTGTACCTGCATTTGCGTGCTGGTAGAGTGCAAAGCAATTTTGGAAACAAAAACACTCTCAGTATGCCTGACCAAGATTTGAACCATGATCTCCCTGTCATCGGCAATCTAGTCTACTGCGAGAGTTGAGATATAGTTATATATATATATATATATATATAAACATACTGTATAAGGCTAATATATTGTTTATATCAGGTATAACAGATATTAAATAAACCTTAGCTATCTTAGCTATCTTTATATGTATGTTTGTTAATAGGCCTATCGTTGGCATATTTATTTTTAGTTAACTAATTGTAATTTTGACAAAACACTATACAAATTAATATGTTATGCATTAGTATTTTAATATTTATTGAATAGTCACAGAGTAGGCCAACTCACGTCCATTAAAGATCTTCCCTTTTTATTTATTTATAATATATATCTATCTCAACATATATATCTATATATGTACATTTTTTAATTGTATTTATTCTTATGTTTATTTTTGGTGTGCTATAAAACACACATCGTTTACTATGTTATCTTATATATATTGTCCTATATACCAAACAGGAGTTTTTTTTCGTTTTGCTCACTTTTTTTTTCTGTGGTGATGGTAGAGTATGACGTCAGTGTACTATCACCGTGCGCTCTTAAACTCTAGGCCCGCCGTGTGTGGCGCTGGAGGGCAGGTCACGAGGTATTTCTCTCTGGCTTCCACGCGGGCGGGACCACATTTCAACTCCATTCACTTTCGTTTTAGAGTCTAACATCATAGTGCTTGTGTGCACATGATACGAAAGAGTAGTATCGGAAACTTTCCTTGATTTAAATCACCTCGGATTGTAACGTAACATAAACCTGTAGACTTTAAATGGCTAAAAGTCTTTCAGCAGTAGCCAAGTGATAAATGTTAAATTATATGGTATCGGACATTGTTCTTTATTTGGTTCATCTCTAATTATTGTAACGTAACAGAAACCTGTAGAATATACGTGACTAAGTGATTAAAATGGCTTCATGAACATTACCAATGAAAAAGAGGGTTTCAACACATAATTACTCAGACCTTATACATACACTCATTTACATACATATCTTCATCTACACAAAAATGCTAACAAACATAATGTAATATACATATTTGCATCATATATTAATAACGAGTAGACTTTTCTCTACAATGCCTAATTAAATTTAATATTTTAATAAACTACCTACTACTCAAAGGTGATGTACAATATTGTAAGAGCAATTAGAGACTTTAGTTTTTTTTAAGTCTCATCACAAACACATTATAAAAACTTATTTTGATCAACACTATGACTATTTTAATAGCACTATTATTCATATTTTACATGGCTGTGCAAATTTGACATCTATCTTACACACTATTTTGTAAATTTGTACTTGAAAAAATTTAAGTTTGGCACGTACTGTATCATTACTTGCATGAAACTTATTTGTTACAAGATTTTATTACCTTTCTCACGCAACTAAAATGGCACTGAAAATAAAATTATGTTCTAGCAATACCCACTTCAATAGATAATTGGTCTAAGCCCTAAAACTTTCATACTCGCCATGAACTGAATTGTTGATGACGAGAATATATTTGTTCGATACCCAGTTAGTTGTACTGAGGGTGGTTTTCCATTTATAGTTTTTTCACGCTCCTTCCAGGCAAATGAAAGTATACATCCAACTTTTACTCCATATTCAACTAACGTAATATGTGTATATGCGTATAACCGGAACTAATGGAGAGACTGTGATAAAAAATATTAACAATGGTTTAAAAGAAATTTTAATATGTTTTGAACATACATTTAATATATTTATGTATATGCTATTTTAAATTAAAATAAACTTTAGGGAACATTGCACGGTAAAACTTTATCTCTCAACAATCTCTATCTGTAATTAACTATTTTCCCAAAACTACTACGAGTATATTGTGTATATTGTTTTGAGGAATTTTAGAAAATTATAATGCAGTAGCTTCGTCCTTTAATTCACCAAGAAACCAAATAATTTTACATCAAAATAAAATTCCAGCTATCCATGACTTCTGCTCAGTTGATCAAACTAATTTAATAAACATTTAATGTTATGATTGTAAATAAATATATAGATTTGATTTGCTTCAAATGCACAAAGACCATCATTGCATCATTTATGTCTACTCCAAAAGAGAAAAAATACTCAAAACAATTATTTTATTTTATTTTCAATTTTATTCGTTTGAATTAAAATTTCAACATTTTTTGCCAATGATTCGTTGTGAGATTAATTTGTAAGGACAAAATATTTGATTGTTTAATTGGCAATTTAGGAGACATTAGTTTGTAAATTGACACATTTATTTCAAACCAAGAGCTTTAAGAGAAAATGATAGTTATTAATAGTTCATAGTTTTAGTGCTATCAAAAATACAGTTATTGTTCATCGCAATTTTTAACTATGAAAGAGACGGCTCAAGAGGCAGTTTGTAGTGGAAAGGTTGGCCATTTGGGGCTAAAGGAGAATGTAGGTTAGGTAAGCACAAAGGGCGCTGGGCTGCATCCAAAGATTACCCCACCGTAGTGATGTCCGTTGTTTTCATTAGCCACCCGACTCATCTAACCCCCACCCCTCCCTTCGCAACCCCCTTTAGACCTTTTCCACCACACCCAACGCAACCCTCTCACTCAGCTATGTTGGTCAGATTGCCTAGGTTCCAGGGGCCGCCACCGGTGGCTCTGCTGCTCCATCGTGATTTAAAGGGGCTGTAACATAAGGGACATTACAGACTATTCTCATAATAATATTATTTTGTCTAACAAAATTCTTTTGAAGTATAAATAAATTAAAACGAGAGTATATCAATTATTAAACAAAAGTATCTAGTTAGGTTCGTGGTCTACAGTACCTTATAATAGAGTTAATTTTTTGTATAAAAACTAAATATCAACACAATCAAATACCTTCCAAGACATACAAAATTTAAAAACTCTATAAAAAAATTCCATCCAATCCTTCAATCAAACCTCGCCCTCCTACCATCGTAGATAATACCTGTTCGGGCCCGTGTCGTGAAGATTATAACACTTTCTTCCTCCTTTTCAATCCTTCTTCACCCCTATCTTTTTCATCTATCTATTTCCAACATATTGTATCAACAGACACACTAGAGGCATCTACAATTCTACACTCATCCTTACATTTCATTTACGCTGGCACCAGAACTTTCTGGACCTTCTTTGCAATGTTATTAATTATGAAGTATGTAGACTCAGTTATTACTCTGTTTCACACTGGAGATAACATATAAACCCAATACTTAGGTAAGCTCGAAAGTTTCTTTTTCACCAATAATTTATCCTGGTTATTCACGTTCCTCTAATTTAACCTCTGTATTTCCCATTTTTTAGGTTAGCCTTTCTTACTTTCGGTATATGTCTGGTACCTTTTTGTATTTCTATTTTATTGTTTATGTTACACCCATTTATTAATAATTGCATTGGTTTGTCTCAGACCTGAAGATAGCTGATTAAAGCCGAAACATGTAGTCGCACCATCAATCCAGCCTAAATGCGTAGGAATCTTAAGGAGAGGAACCAAAATACTTAATTAAGGAACGTTCTTTGTCATTCTTAAGTAACAGTATTTAATGCTTTTAAATTTATTTTATGATCATGATGTAAAAACGTTCATATTAACAAGGAACAAAGTCACATTGCAAGTACAGCCAATGGCTTTTCCCACATACCCCTGGAAAATGGTTATGTGGCACTCTGTATGTATGCATGTATTAGTATGTATTTAAAAGAAGTTTTTAAATAGTTTATGGAGTGCCATTGAATAGTTGTAATGTATGTTTTTATATGTATATAATATATTCATGTATATAAATACATAATATATGTATTTTTATTAAGTGTAGGGGCTTATGTATGAATAAATATATGTATGTATGTAAGTGTATGCATGTATGCATGTATGCATGTATGTATGTAAGTATGTATGTATGCATGCATGTATGTATGTATGTATGTATGTATGTATGTATGTATGTATGTATGTATGCATGTATGCATGTATGCATGTATGCATGTATGCAGGTATGCATGTATGCAGGTATGTATGTATGTATGTATGTATGTATGTATGTATGTATGTATGTAAGTGTATGCATGTATATATGTGTGTACATGTAATCATGTGTATATGTGTGTGCATGTAAGCATGTATATATATATGTATGTGTATGCATGAGTTCAAATATGTATGCAAATGTATGAATGACATATGTATGTGTATGTATTTATTATGTTTGTGTATATTTTTGTGTTTGATGGTATAAAGGTAGGTAGTGAGCCGAGGTTATTAATTTTAACCTATTCTCTTATCTCTGTGCAGAGGCTTTTTTTTCTCTATGTATTTACCATTCCCGTTGTACTGTATTCCACACGTGCTTCGGGAATGACGAAACAAGGCCCTTGGTAGGCAGAGCTGTCTATGGAAGGATAATATGTAAATGGATTTGAAGCAAGTTTGGTGTCAGGTTAGGGATTGGATATAGGTGTTTCGGTTTCAGGTTCAATGATAAGCTTACCTTTTGCCAGCCATGAACTTTTGAGTTCCTTAACGACGTTTTCTGCCTGTGACGTAATGGGAAATCTTGATAGGATTTTCCATGTTAATGGTTTAGGATCTGTGCTGAGAGATTAAAGGATGCAACATTAAACTAAAACTATACATTTTATGATTATTATAAAAATGAACCTATTATTCACAAAGTATATTTATAAATTTTAAGTTCTTTTTTTAATGTGTATATTTTAGACAGTCTACAATTCAATATATTTGGTCTATTCCTAAAGTAACCAATGCGATTATTCCTTTCAGAGTTGAGATTAAATTTATGTGAATCACTATGTATTTCTCTTGTAGGAAGAAAAAAAAATTCAAATGATAAACAATGTTATCCAGGTGATAATAGTAGAGTTGGTGTTTATTTATGTCAGTGGAAAAGGGGAAGTGTTATTATAAAATCAATAAAAGCTCTAAAAGAGTGAGCCACTCATTTTCCGCACTCCTTTTCTGTTTATTATATGGTTTGATTTTTCTTCAAATATTGGCGTTTATATGCTACACATTTAGGAAAATATATTAAAATTCACCACGTAGATAACGTCTTTATAAAGGCAGAGAGTTAATTATTTCATTAAACATGATTATGTTTGCTGAATTTAGTTATAAGTAAGGGAAAATCTTCTTCATAGCGAAATAAAAATTCGAGTGATAAGTATTCAATTTAAATTCAATTTAAAAGTTTGAGTCCAATAATGTTAACAATAGCTGACAGACATAGCTCAAGGCTTCCTAACAGACAAGTGCATTTGATTTCAGATGTGCAAAATTGGGATTCCTAGTTGTAAAGTGCGAGTAGGAAGATAAAACTATCGTTTGAAATAACTAATGAGGTTGGTTCTCTTTAGAAGTAGTGTAGTGTATTTTAATCACCATAAATATTTTACACGAAGTCCTGTAAACTTAACTTACATTTTCTCAGCTTAAGAAACAGATTATTGTTGCGCTTATGATATTAAAATATCCAGAGTTCTGAGCGCTTTGTACGGATGATTTTGCGTATAGTATAGTAGGTATAGCAGGTATATAGGTGAGTATGAAAGCATATTTGAGTAATCCACGTCCCTAACTCATTCCAGCTAAGAATAATTCATGGCTAACAATGACTATATTCATATAAATTTTTTTTTATTATTTTCTAAATACTTCATTGAATATAATATTTTCTTGTGCAACAAGAAATGAGTTAACAAAATGCATGGTTCAAACTTACTAAAGGCTTAGTCAAGAATATCCGTACAACCGTTAGAAGAAATAATTTAATATTTATATAATATATTAATATCATTTAAATCGAAAAATTAAACCAGAAACTAGGATTTGAACCTGGTACCCGTGGCTTTGTTCACTAATGCTCTAACCACTTAGCTATCCAGGGATCGTCTAATACCCAGCGTCATTCCTCATTCATATTTTAATGAAAAGTCTGTGATGAACGGGCGGAAACGGTCATTTACAAATATTTGATCAGTTAAGTCACGAGCTATCAGGTAACGTAGTCACCATCGACTCTGTAGTTGGATTAAAGCTGCCTATAGTACAGTTATAACTGTACCAATAACATGATGAATTAAATAACTAAACTATATTTTTGTTAAAACGGCTATATATATGATATATAAATGCAGCTGTAAACAAAATCAACCAAAATAATAGCATCGCTATTTAATCCGTCAAAATACAATAACCCTTTAGATTAGTTTGGAGCCCGATCCAAGTGTGTCGGTCATTAAAATCTAGCATTATGTATACAACAGAGAATGGTGCACTAATACTTAACTAGCAAATTTGGTCTGGACCGCGAGGAAGGTCGGAAAGTAATGAGAGACAAGATCAGGGAAACCCATGGAGGGAAAAGCAATAAGCCGGCTCCAACAACGGATGTTAGATGGAATCACCCCCAACTGAACAATCGCCTCCTCCAGACAACAATCTCTCGTACTTCAATGCATGTTCGATGACGTGACACTTCACTTGCAATATAAACTTGTGTCTCCAGTTAACGTAGGAATAACATCGAGACGGTAGCATTATTGAGTCACATATGCTTGCGTATACATGTGTGCGTAAGTATGCGTATATATGTATACACATATATAGGCTATAGGCTATGTAAAAGTGTGTACTTTGCACCGACTCTTATAATGATAAACATCTTCCATTACACCCTATTGTTGAAAATACGGCAAATTCTATCTTTCCATCGTAGATAGATCTCGCGGAAGAGCATGGATCATCAACTGGTAAATAGGTAGTGAAATAAAACTACTTCTAGCATTGAACAGAGTTTTGAGTCTAACTACTTTCCCTACTAGGGCACAAGGTTGTTATGGTTGCTACAAGTCTCCTCCAATTGTATATTGGACGGCACCAGGTAGTTTGTCACGGTCCTAATACCGGGATCAAGATCAACTCAACTTTCACCCAAGTTAACTTAACGTAAGTTAACGTAAGGGTTTTCCTAGTGTTTTTAAGTGGAAGCGATCACGATGCAGTTAACTTAACGTTCGCTTACAGTTCACTTAACGTAATAGATGTCCTGAGAGGGATTTCAAGTGAAAGCTACTTTAAGGATGTCACGTGATCTAGTTAGCCAATCATTATGTGAGGGACGTCTACAGCGGTGTTTAGTAATTCATTTTTTGGTTTTATGCCCTAATGTAATATACAAAATATTTCACAACTCACGGTATTATTAAGTTAACGTAGGTTTAAGGTTAAACTAAAATAGAAAAGCTTAATTTATTGAAAATGTTTAGTGATAAATAGTTATCAGATCGAAAGAAAACGGTAATCATTCACAGATTATAAACACTTAAAAAATACAGTAGTACAAATAAAAGATTAAAACACATAATCTAAAATGCAGATATTAGGCTCAAGTTATTATGTTAAGTTACGTGAATCGTGATCACACATATATTTTCTTAAGTTAGGTAAACTTTAAGTGAACGTTACGTTAAGCTAAAGTTATGTTGATCGTGATCCCGTCACAACAGGCCTACTCCAAAAAATATATATATATATATCTTTGATCTGGGTGACTGTCATCCTTGAGATCATGCAAATGATCTTACCTGGAAGTCCTTTGTTTGAATCCTAATCAGTTTAATACACATATTAATTGTCCCCGATATTCGTGGACTATTTATTTGACTACATGAGTGCCAGGTGGTCGCGTATCCTACCATTGGACTATGATGATGTTATTACATGTAACATATTTATCAATTCATTATACTTTCTCATACTATAAAAAGAACGTAAGCTACATTAAAACAATGTTTTCACATAATTATTTTTAATAAACACTATTTTGCTTCTAATGAAAAGTTTATTTTTATGGAGCTACAATTTTTAATTACAGTGAAACCCGCCTTAAACGGACCCTTTATTAAGTGGAAACTTGCCTAGAAAAGAAATATTTTGCGATCCCGTGACTTTAGGGCAGAAAAACATGCACATTTCCCTGGAATAAAGGGTAACTGTCTAACGCGTACACGAATTCAAAATAAGCCCCTATACGGAAAATTTCCAACGTTCCGGTAGACATCGTTTGGAAAACTTTTGGCAGCTTATATATTCCATATAATTTTATTTTATCTAATTCTTTATATTATTAGGAGTTGAAATGTTAAGTCATATATATTTGCTTTCTCCTTGTTAGTTCTTTTGTTACTTTTCTTACAGAATTGTTAACTGTTATTGCCTCTTGGTTTTTATCTCTGTTACTCCCAGTTTCCACTTTAATGACTTGTCAATCACCTTTATAATTCAGATGTTAACGGTACACCACTAGCTGTATTGAAATTAAATTGTATGTCCCTTCCATAAATTTTATTCAATATAGACTCTAGGCCTGCACTTTTTACTTAGTCTGGCAGTTGGCATTATGGCTTCAAAGATAAGAGTTGTGCTTTATCTAAGCATGAGAGTAAAATTATTAATGTGAGTGAGGTAGATAAATTATCTGTTAAGCAGATTAAAAAGATGTTTAGCGTCAGTAAAACTCAAGTGTACAAAATTCTAAAGAATAAAATGGAAATTTTGAAGCTCCGGTAAAAGTGTGCTAATGGGAAAATTAAAATAACACTAAACAAAACTTCAAACGAAGACATTAGTGAAATAGTGTGGGAGTGGTTTGTCGGTGTTAGAAAGAAAAATCACAGTGTATTTGGTCCAATGGTGCAGGAGTACGCTAAAAAGGGTCGCCCAAAAACTGGGGAAAACTGAATTCAAAGCATCTAACGGATAGTTGGAGAGTTTTCTCAAAATATATAGCAAATTTTTTAACAAGCTTGGTGGTGAATCAAGTGATATAAATAGTTAAACCACTGAAAAGTGGTTTGCTAAACTTCCTTCGATAATTGAGGGATATGAACCTGAAAACTTAGCATATAGTGACGAGACTGGACTGTTCTTTCTTGCGCTACCGAATAAATCACCGTGTTTGAAAGGTGAAAAATGTTTGGGAGGAAAATGGTGCAAATGCAGATTGACTCTTTTTCTATGTGGTCTTATGTCAGATGAAATGGAGAAACTCTTAGTTATCGGTAAGGCAGCAAAGCCACGATGCTTTAGAAACATGGATATGCGGGAACTTCCCGTTAAGAGTAGATCCAACAAGAAGAAGTGGATGACGTCACAGCTCACGGAGTAATGGTCAATGGCTTTTAATGGCAGAATGAAAAAGAAAAAACCAGCATGTTTTGTTGTTTTGGGTAACGCAACATGCTACCCCTACATTGAACTTTACAACGTGCGACTTGCTTGGTTCCCTTCAAACACTACAAGTCTTTATCAACCAATGGATCAAAGCATCATTAAGAATGTTAAAGTGCACCATCGTAAATTATTAATGCAATCTTTGCTCGCCAAAATGAATTCTACATCATCCACCTCTGAGCTTGCCAGAACCGTCTCAGTTCTTGATGCAGTTATTTGGATAAGTCAAGCTATAAAGAAGTTGATGCCAGAAAATGTGACAAATTGTTTTGAAAAAGCAGGATTTTATATGAGTGAAGTTAATGTTAGTTTAGAAAATGAGAATGACCAGTAGGACTTACAAAACTGCATTAATGAAGCTTCTTTCAATATCTTCAATGCTGAAGAGTACATCAACATAGACAACAACGTGAAAACTGAGCCAGACACGATGGATACCGATGTCTTAATTGAGAATTTTAAAGAAAGTTGAAAAGGAGTAGAGGAGGTGGGAGAGTAGGATTAAGAAGAAGAAGGAGCGGAAAGTGGAATTCTCTTGAAAGAATAAATGTGTAGCGTGAAGATTTATCAAATACTGCCAAAAGTTTAAAGAAACTGCAGTGATTTGCCCTACAACGGAATTATTTTGATATGCTTAGTGTG
Organism: Timema shepardi; assembly: GCA_902151425.1. Lineage (NCBI taxonomy): Eukaryota > Metazoa > Arthropoda > Insecta > Phasmatodea > Timematidae > Timema > Timema shepardi. Next base: position 20,408 of record CABFVX010004231.1, on the reverse strand, counting down.
ATTTCTCAGGCTAAGGTGTTTGTGGAAATTTAGACAGCCAAGAGTATAAAGTGTATGAAGGAAACCCTGCTTGACTACTGGAAAAAATTAATGACAAAGTGAGTAATGATTTTCTGTTCAGGATAATATTTCCATATTCATTATTTATTGTGTGAATCATGAGTATTGTATTTTATGATTTTTCTCCCAATTACGTGCATGTACCTGGTTTAATTTTTATATTACACCTTCATTGAACGGAAACCTGGCTTTAGCGGGTAAATATCTTGGACCCTTGCGATTCCGTTTAAGGCAGGTTTTATTGTACTAGGATTACGATGTGTGTATATTTACATGCAGTAAGTCTCATCAACGGTTACACAATCATGACCCAAGAACATAATAATATCAATATATAGCTTCTAAGCATGAATAGATTATAACAATTGAGTCTCAGTGAAAGCACATTAGAACTATTAGATGACAAGATACGGACTTAACACATTCACATAAAGGTATATTATAATCATAGCCAATTATTTCAGATGCTCCCCCCCGCCTACCCCCCACTCTTACGCAATACGTTCATTAATATTACGCAAATATGTTAGGGATGAGGTAGGTTGAATTTAAAGAAAGTGTACTCGTATTTTAATGCAAAGCAGATGAAAGATCCTTTAGGGAAAACAAGCCTTAATATATCTGCATCAAATTCTAACACCAGCCTCCTCTTCATCGTCAGTTCAGTCTACCGCGAGAGTGAAGTTTTTGACCATTCGGCCATATAAGCGGTCTATCTACGTATTCTTCTGACTTCGGTGTAATAGCCATAAACAACGGTAATTATATTCTGTACACCCTGCATATATAAGTATATACAATGGAGAAAAATGTTATTTGATTGTCGGCCTACATGAAGACACCCCCCCCCCCC
>CABFVX010004231.1:0-19444 GCA_902151425.1 Timema shepardi | reverse complement strand
CCCCCCCCCCCCTTGTGCATCTGTCTCATAATTAGTAAATGTTTCAAGCTAAACATTATTTCAGATGACTGCCACTGTCAAACCCGTATTGCCGCTGTGTGTATGACGGTCGTTACATTAGCGGGCTAAGCACTGTCTCGCCAAGAACGACACAATAAGACTTATACCGAGGAGCCGTGTATTCATATCCTTCCTTACAAAGCATAGTGCACATACAGGATGTCCCAGACAACCTTATCATGTGTTCGTTAAATTAAACAACAATTCAAAGCATATGGGAGTAATTTATTAAGACAGATGGATACATATGTGTTTCGATGAAGAATGTATGTAGGACTTTATTTATTAAATACGACACTTTTTGTTGATCTCCTTTATCTTCAACACACTCCTGTCGTGACGTCAAGGATGTCATAACACGGTTCAAAATGTTGTCCGGGACTATTTGATTTTGCTTTCAAATTATTTGATTTAATCTAATAGCACTTATCTTGTACTATACATATGGCTTTGGACGTAGTCTGACAAAAAGTTATTTGCTACTACAAGAACAGATCAACATACGAGGTATTCGATGTCCCAAAAACAATAAATGATTCTGCCAGGGAGCATATAATTGAGACCAACTTGTGTGAGAATTTGCTCCATCTTTTTGAAACCACGACGAAGCATATTGATGAGGATATACAGTTACTTTTGAAGAAATGTTTTCAACATCCCCGTATACAACTCTTGAGTTGACTGTTATATCACGTGATACCGTTTACTGTTATGTACTGTTACTTCTTGATGTAATTTAAATGACAAAATTAGCACAGTATTGTATCAAAGTGCATCGAGATTTTGAACTGTAATCAGAAACTTCATTACATGGTTAAAATTTATCCTTTTAATGAGAAATTTCCCTTTTGCAATGTGGTGTTGGACAGACTAGCACTCATTCTTAACTAAACTCCAAAGAGCACATTAAACATGATGACAGTAAGTATTAAAGCGAGGCATAGTGGCCAACATAAGAATATATTTAAAAAAAAACAGGTATTTCTGGGGTGTCAGTACATATATATAATGCGTACTATGTGAAGTCTAGATAATGTCTAGGCTAGTCGGTAGATGTCAACATTATCCAAGTAAAGAGAATAAAGTCAGAAATATAACGTAGTTCATCTAATTTTCGACACTATTTGGATAATCTTGACATTAGCTAACAAGCCTTGGATATCGTTTAATAAGATTTGTGAAACATCGCACGTTTAAATACGGTTAATATTTTGATCTGGGACCTGAAATAGGATCGTGGCAATGCACTAACATTCAAAATGCCTTATTTTATTATTTTCTTTTTCACCAACCTAGCCTAACCTAGATTAAAACAACCTAAATTAAACTAACCAGACCGAACCTAAGCTTTACTATCACAGTCTAACTCACCTTAACCTAACTCACCCTAACCTCAACCATATAATTTACAATATACAAGTGCGGGTAGATGTCAATATTTTTGGGATAAATTTCTAAATATATCATTCAATCACCTTAGACTTAATATTACTCACGTATTTTTGATAATGTCAACACTATCAGGATAGTGTAAATACAATAAGAATAATATTGACTTTATCTAAGCTTGGACTTTACCTTTAACATATATAGCCATAACCGATATTGAGACGTGATCAGAAAATTTGGTAACTATGCACCTACTTATTTCCACTTATATCCATTGATTATTTGTATGCATAAATAAGTTGTTACTGCCAAATATTAATAGAATTTGAGGAGAAACACAACAATTTTATAGAATAATCATGTTGTATTTATTTATAAATAGGACTAAATTTAATTTTTCTGTAATTAATGTGTTCACTCCCTTCGGGAAATGTCCTTTTAAACACCCTCAAAATACAGGCTTACGTATATTTCTAAATAAATAAGGCGTCGGTCACATAATAGATTAGAATTTTGTAAATGCTTAAAAAGATAATCAATATTCAACATAATTTTTAATATTTATATAATGAAATTTATATATTTATTTTTTTCTCTCTGTTGAATTATTCATTATTCACCTTGAGATATTATTTATATATGGTTGATAACCCATAAAAGTCATCGCCATAAAAAGTAAACTTCTTCTTTAAATAAATAAAATTGTCAACTTAACCCAAATATGGGGTTGCCAGGTCTGCGTCACTATCTGCATGCGTCCTTACTGCCCATTTCCTAAATTGAATTATATTCCATGCTATTACCTTCAAGAAGCATTTGGCGGAATATCGATCAGCGATCCCACATCGAATATACATGCCACTAGAGACCCGATTTAAGAAGACGTTTCTTCTAAATAAACCATACCAGAGGAGGACATTTATGAAGGAAATATAAATCTTCTGAAACATAGGTCTACCAATATATCTACCAACTATTATACTTAGAGAAGAGAAAAATAAACAAAAACCTATTTCAATTTTTTTTTTCAGTCGTTTACTCTAATACCTATTCAAGTTGTACAAATATTGATTATTTTTTTGGATAATATATTAAATATTTCAAAAAGGCGTACCAAATAACTTAACATGTCAAAGAAAATGCTTTAATGCTATGTGCTTAATCTCTATTAGACAAAGAATATTTAACAACTTAGAGTAATGTTCTTATTTGGTTTGGTAAAGAGTATAAAATGATAAAATTATATATTCTTTATGTTTATTCCAATCTCCCTATTTGATAGTAGCTTAGTCTTATTCTTCTTCGTTAGTTTCAAGTCTGAGGAAACCAATGTAATTGTAAGATATTGTATAGAAATATGACATAAAATGGTAAAGCTTTTAAAGTTAATCATTTAAAATGGAAATAGTCTAGAGAGAACAGAAAGTTTTATACTACATATTAAATAAATAATCACTTAAATAAATAACTTATAAGTACCTAGTTATGATAAAGATGATCATATATCTAATAGTAAAGTTTTTTATATAAAAACAATTTGGGGATCATAGATAAGGTAATCATAATCTTACTAATTTAAGTGATTATTTATTTAATATTTCGTATATTATCTTTTATTTTCTCTAGACTATTTTCATTTTTATTGTTAAACTTTAATAACCATAACATTTATTGTAATATCTCCATATATTATTTTACAATTAAATTGGTTTTCCTCAGACCTTAAGACTGTATAACATCAATAATAACACTGAAATATGCCATAGAAGACTAAACTACTATCAAAAAGGGAGAAGGGAATAAAAGCAAGGAAGATATAACTTTGTAATTTAGATTAGCTAAATAACTTATCCATTTATCTTAATGGGATAATGTTATTTAAATTTCAGAGCTCTATTTTAAACTCGTTATGTGCCATTGTTGGCCCCTCAGTCAAGCCTAAAGTTGTAAAGCCAAAAGACGAATATGTATACTGATGTCCTGACCTTCTGGCATTCTCTGGTAGGATCAAAAGTATCTCTTTTCCAGAATAATAATATGAGCTACGCTAGGAATCTCAACTTTATAAAACAATATTATATATCTGTCTAGATACAAGCATATGTGAATAAGAGCTGGAGTCCTCTTTACCGGGACTTCTGGAGCAATATGCACTCTCAGATATATTTATACTTTTATCATGCAGAACATAAGCATTGTTATTTTTAGTGTACAAGTATGTATGTGTTTGTGGGTGTGTTTGTGACATATCCGTAATAATACTAATAATATATATATATATATGTATATATATATATATATAAGGGAATCAATAAATTCAATGTGTATAGCCCAAACGGGTGATAAGATGCGGTGCTAAATAAATAAAGTAATAAATTCAATAACCCAGGCAATGAATTAAAATCATCATCATCAACAACAATTATTTTCAGCCTCTGTTCGGGTCAGTTTAGTGAAATGCATCCATCTTCCTCTATCGTTACACCATTATTCCTCCCTTAATTACTTCTATTAATCTCCTCTTGCACAATTTCTGTAATCTGCTCCTTCCATCTCTTTCTTTGCTTCCCTTGTGGTATTTTTTACTGCATATATCATTTACATACTTTCTTTGGCATCCTCTCTCACAATGAAATACATTTGAAAAACTCTATAAAATCTATAGTTAAAACTGATTTTAAAGCTGCTTTTTAAACTCTTAAGTTTAACACAATTGTTATGAAGGGCTTAATTTAAGGGTTATTGATAGGGACATCACCCTGAATAAGGGGTGCTTAGCCTAACAGCTGAGGGCCCCTTTATCTTTAACTGATTAAAATTTGGCCGCAAGGCAATCCAGACCCCAACGCCCCCTTCACCAAAACCCACCTAACTTTTCCCCTTAAACCAATATTTCCAATAGCTTATATATTATAGTCAAAATTTATGCTTGAAAAGCGTACTTATGAGACTTGATAAAAACTTACACAGTGACACCTAAACTATCTTTAGTAGGCTTTTTTTTAAGCCGTGGCTCAAAAAAAAATTTGGGGTCACAGATGCAATAGCTATTTGACTCTAAAATCGAAATCTTTATGTGTAAAGAAACAATTAAAAACCATTATTCAATTGCACTAAAATTGTCTATTTGAAGGAACAAACATGTTTACAAAATATAAACATAAATATTAAATAAGCCGTCACACGCTCAGAGAGCATGTGTCTCACACTACCATCCCCTAATCTGAATAAAGCAGTGAGGTGTAATATGTCGTCACGAGCACTGACTCATTCGTGTGTGTTTATGTGCTTGAAACTTTTCAGACTTAGCTGTGGAATATTCGGTCTAGTTTTCATGTAAAAAATTGAGTTCACAACAAATTAAAGAATTAAACACTTGAAAATTTGATTGAATTTCCAACAATTTTGTTTTATGTCAGCCTATCGTGGGCCGCATTAAATGATACTAAGATCAACATGTGGTCCGTGGGCCGTGGGTTGAGCGCAGCTTGCTTAGAGTTAGTATTATTAATTTAGCTGGGATAGGACAGGGAAAAGGATTGTGAATGAGATTCAAACCTCGATCTCCTTGTCACAGGAAATTTAATCTATTTTGGGACTGACTCCTCTTTTTGTGACCATCGATGTAAGTTCTTCTTCTCTCCAGGCATAGACTAAGAGATAGATCCTAAATTAAAACATTAAAAAAATATGTGTTAGCTATAAACACAACCAAACTATTAGCTATTTCTTATATAGCTATGCGATAGAAACCATAAATTAAGTTTTAATATATCCAAAGCTCATTGGGTATAAATAAATAGATACATCTAGATTACCCGGTACCTTATCTCAGTCGGTAGCATGTCTATTTACTGAGACAAAGGTCCCGGGTTCAATTCCCCTTCACATTGCTTATTTGATGGCCGGGGACTGGATGTTCCTGTTCTATTATTAAGTTAGATTATATTGCATATGAAGCTACTACAGGCTTAGCAAGCCATTAGTGTAAAATATATGGCTTGAATAAAAAACTGATCCAGGCCACAGGCTGTAAACAGTAATTGATGGTAAAATAAATATGAGTCTAGACTAAAGATTTTAAATTCTTCACCGAATCCTAAGTATTGTTTCTCTGTAGCTAACTTTACTTCCGATTGAAAGAAAGAGACTTCCCTAAAATAAGAATAGGAATAACACTGTGTAAATAATAGGCTACTAGATCATAGTGATTCTGACGGACCACACATAAAACACAAAGCAGTAACTTAAAACAAGTGAATCATTTATAAAAGAAGCCATAAAGCCCATATTTATGGAGGTTTGGGTGACAATAATAGAACGGTTCATCCGTTTATAAATTTCAAAGAAAAGTGAATCCGCCTCCAGATAAAAGAAAAATACAGACCTTCGATCCAACCTTTGTGTGGATCACATATGACCACTTTATTTCCAGATAATTTCCAATTTATACTCCTCTGCACGGGGCGGACTTCCTTCCCTTGGAAGTGAAAGTTATAGAGTCTTATAATTCCAAATTCTGAAATCTAAAGAAGAAGATCTCAAAACTCTAAGCTAGAACCGAGTGATGGCTGTGTCTTTATTGTTTATAGCTGCCAGTTGGGTTTATTTTATTGGTACACCAACTTAAATACACAAGAGTAAATTATATTTATTGTAAGTATTTAATATTACCTTTATTAATCTACTGAAAACATTGGAACACGACTTAAAAAATAGCTTGGATCTAGAACAGACTTAATATACAGGCCCCAGCACTGTGATAAAGGAAATCCACGCTTCACCATTTACATATAATTATTTCAACCATATTTGGAAAATAGCCCAGTACTATTATCTCAGTAACTATAAAATTACCGGTTTTAATGGTCGAATGGTCTAAGGCGTCACTCTTGAATTAGACTAGCTTGATGTTTACGGGGAGATCACGGTTCGAGTTTTAGTCTGTTCTAATAAAGGTGTTTTTTTCAAAAGTCTATTTCCACGCTAATACTGGTAAATTAGCAATAAAGTGCTTACTTCCTTGTGATTACCCCATTAGAACTATTACCATGCATGTGTATAACCTGAACAAGTAGTAAGATGCGGTAATAAATCAAATATCTCCTACACACCTGCATAGGGTACGAACTGATTCCCATCCTCCAAGGTCAGAAGCTAATACTCTAGTGAGCTCACTGATTCTGAGGAAATTAGTCAATTCACTAATACTGCCAGAACTACGGGAGGTCTATCATATATATAATTATTATTTTAACAAATATAAAAACATTTTATAAAGCTTTCGCATGGATGGATGTGTGAGTGAAGGCCACAAAACTGTCTGGTTTATTTTTTCAAGGACGTGAGGTCGAGGGTAGAGTTATAGCCGATTGTATCAAGATCGTCTTTACACATTGGTTTTCAAACCTCCCTCCACACAAATTATAAATATCTTTCCTTCAAACTATGTATTGACAATTTCTACAATCTCCATATGGTGGCAATATAAATTATTAATATTATTATTATTATTATTATCAGCGCGTCTTACTAACCGTTCGGGTTGTACACACTTACAATAATGTGTAATGGTAGGGTGATAGTGAGATCAAATGTAGTACCTATAATTTAACGTGGAATCCAAGCCACGGTGGGAGGCCTGGCATTTCTCACGTTCACAGGATGTGATTAATACACGTCTTGTCAGAGGTGAAGGAAGGGTTTGGCAATCAGATAAATCTGTGCCGGGACCAAGGATTGAACCTCGTCTATTTCCACGCTAATACTGGTAAATTAGCAATAAAGTGCTTACTTCCTTGTGATTACCCCATTAGAACTATTACCATGCATGTGTATAACCTGAACAAGTAGTAAGATGCGGTAATAAATCAAATATCTCCTACACACCTGCATAGGGTACGAACTGATTCCCATCCTCCAAGGTCAGAAGCTAATACTCTAGTGAGCTCACTGATTCTGAGGAAATTAGTCAATTCACTAATACTGCCAGAACTACGGGAGGTCTATCATATATATAATTATTATTTTAACAAATATAAAAACATTTTATAAAGCTTTCGCATGGATGGATGTGTGAGTGAAGGCCACAAAACTGTCTGGTTTATTTTTTCAAGGACGTGAGGTCGAGGGTAGAGTTATAGCCGATTGTATCAAGATCGTCTTTACACATTGGTTTTCAAACCTCCCTCCACACAAATTATAAATATCTTTCCTTCAAACTATGTATTGACAATTTCTACAATCTCCATATGGTGGCAATATAAATTATTAATATTATTATTATTATTATTATCAGCGCGTCTTACTAACCGTTCGGGTTGTACACACTTACAATAATGTGTAATGGTAGGGTGATAGTGAGATCAAATGTAGTACCTATAATTTAACGTGGAATCCAAGCCACGGTGGGAGGCCTGGCATTTCTCACGTTCACAGGATGTGATTAATACACGTCTTGTCAGAGGTGAAGGAAGGGTTTGGCAATCAGATAAATCTGTGCCGGGACCAAGGATTGAACCTCGGATTCCCAACACAGAAGTCTGACACCTTACACCTTGACCTGAATGAGTAGTAGAACGTGGTTCACAAGAATGTGATACACAAAGGGGTTAGGGAGGATGAACGTAAAATGTAGAGGGAAAATATAATAGGAAACAAATAAGGACAATATAACCTCGGTGAAATCTCGCTGAATCTACACATCGACCTCTCAATCAACGGAAAAACCAGGAGAGGTTGCCTTAGCCCACGTTCCTTACACCACGGCCACATGTAGAGATTGTATAGGTTTAACTTAGAGGAAATGAACCAGAATTTTTATAAACGGAGAGGAGAAAACCATTTAGTTAATGAATCACCCTCAGTAGGTTACTCCGGCCCGGTATTCGAAATCAGACCTTTTAATCACTAGAGAAACAGAATTAATGGGCTTAATATGTTGATAGCATATCCATCAGTGCGGGTGACTACTTATTTGAACGTGAATCTCACAGCAATTAAAACACACAAAAAATTAGTTTATAAAAAAAAGCACTTTCCATAATTAAGTCCCTGTAAATATTGTTTAAGTTGTTTTTGTGTCCCCGGGTGTACATGTTTGAGCTATTCCAGGGCAGTCCCGTGTTCATGGAAAACTGGCTAATGGTGATGAGATGGTGGGTGACTTCCACTACCGGCAACAACAACGTTAACTACTACTTAAGCACATGAAGCCGAGATGAGCTCGGCAAATAAGCTGAAAGCAAGGGGTGACCCCCGGCTCGCTACCCAACCCCTGGTCACGGGCGGTTCGCTGTAAGGGGGTTTGAAGGCGGTGAAGAGGGGGGAGGGGGGAGTCTCCAAAGTAAAAGAGACCTCTTTTTATCCACGCGAACCTTCTTTCCTTTCAAAAGCCAAACCTAGTCGTTAACTCTTGATCGCCGTTAAGCGACTTGACACAGCTGTGCTTACATCAACAAAGTATCATTTAAAAGACAGGGTTCTGTGAAAATCACCGGGAGAGTGTGGAGCTCTACAGTTTTTAATGAAAGAAACGTTATACTTTAGAGTAAATATAAAGACATAAAAGTTGCAAATCTAAGGAATAAAAATGTATTCATTTTTAACCTATTCTGTGTAAAAATTGTCTATGGCATTGATTGGCAACTGATCGATCTTGTGGCAATTTTAAGTCAATCACTTAAGGAAATTACATCATCATTAAAAGTAGATTTCTGAGTTTTATTAACACACACATAATTATAAGAATTACTTTAAAACTATATTTTATTGTGACCTAATATTACCTTGACATAACATAAGCGCTAATTTAGTTACTTATTATATGGCAATATGAATGCTAAAGTCTATTATCATACTTAAATATTAATCTACTTAACCTAAGATCTAGCTGGTGCTATCCAGTCCCCCTCATTACATCCTATCCCTATCTTGAGTTAGTTATATCCAGTCCACCTCTCTGCACCCTATACCTATCCTGAACTATCTCTATCCAGTTCCCCTTATTACACCCTATCCCTATATTGAGCTAGTTTTATCCATTTTAACTCTCTACACCCTATACCTATCTTGAACTATGTCTATCCAGTTCATCTTATTACACCCTATCCCTATATTGAGCTAGTTCTATCCATTTTAACTCTCTACACCCTATACCTATCCTGAACTATCTCTATCCAGTTCTCCTTATTACACCCTATCCCAATGTTGAGCTAGTTCTATCCAGTTCAACTCTCTACACCCTATACCTATCTTGAACTATCTCTATCCAGTTCATCTTATTACACTCTATCCCTATCTTGAGCTAGTTCTATACAGTCCACCTCGTTACACCCTATCCCTAACTTGAGCAAGTTAGTTTAATATACTGCATGAGTGACGCCTTAGATTATTCACTCATTGAATTGGGTCTTATCTATAATATAGTATTTTATAAAAGTGTAAGTACAAAATTATTTGAGGAAGGTTTTTATTTAAGGAAATAAATACAGTATGTGTAAACATAATAAAGGTATAAAGAATAGTGTTGAGAAAAAATTGTTGAGCACGTTATATTTTAGATTTTTTTTAGTCTATCGGGTCCCAAAGTTGTTGCTGATATCTTGTATATGGTATAATTCTTGCAATAAATAGAATGGACTGCCAATAACGGGGAGATCAGGGGTTTGAACTTCATTCAGGTGTACTGAAACAGTTTCTCCTAGTGGGTTTTCTAATTTCCTTTCCAATTAAATGTGGGTACACTTTATCTAAATTTACCCTTAATCATCCCTAACAAATTTACGTAATTATTTAATCATGTACTGTACGTGTAGCCCTAACGTGCAGAGAGAAGTCATAGCAAATAAAAACTGACAGCTTAGTTGGTATCATAATATATAAAATCACAATTAAAATAAATTCAACTAATGGATTTTAAGAATTTTATAAAATCTCATTGTTAGATTTAGTACAATTTTAAATTTGGTAAATCACCGAAGTTTTTTTTAATATCTAAACTAAAGTTATTAAAATTATTATAATTGAACAGTCAGGAGAATTAGAGTCTGATGCTTTAAATCCACCACATTGAGGGGCAGTTTCTTTAACGATAGTTGATTAGTCGATTATTTCAGCGAACATTTGTGTATTTTGTAAAGCTAACCTTCTGTTGCCACCCCATTACACTAAGCGGTTTATAACTTTTGTTTTAAACATATCAATATATAAAAATACATTTGTTTCTACCTAGATAATATATATAATAATTACATTTAATGTACCAAGTTGGGAACAAATCCTAATATTCAAAAACAGATCAAGGCATCATTAACTCTTCTTTAACGATACTTGAAACAAATAGTTTGGCAAGTAAAGGGTACACAGTATTAACTAGATGTTATAATTGCTTTAAAGTCTGTTATGTAGAACAGAGTAATCGGTTTAACTTTACGGTAGGGATGTAGGGAACGTGAGAAAATACCAGTGTATTTGAAGTTCTTATTGCGATACTTTCTTGGGCCAACATAAATCAAATGTTGCTTCAGTACAAATATAAAGTTTAATTTTCTTCACGCGGCTATGCAACAGTTAGTGAATATCTATCATGAGCATAGCAGCATTAGTTGCTAAACATTTCAAATTAAGAGAAAAAAATTTCAATGAATTCCAAGACACGTACACCATTGCCAGATATTAATGATCTCTTTATTTCACCATGTGAATATATTTTAACTAGACGTTTCTACTGAAGAAACATTTTATTTATTTTGGCCAAAATAAAGAGATTTTATATGAAAAAACCAAAAACACTTATTTTCTTACGATCCCTACATTACCACCTTAAGAAAATAACTTCTCTACTAAAGAAGTTTAATCTGATTACCGTTATACATACTAGATTTATGTTATAAAATAGACTACCCGTTGTATATTGAATCGTGTATGGTATAGATATCGATATTATTTTGGGTTGTGTAAGATAGAGTTAGTCATATTATTTTAGAAATGATAATTATTAATCAAGTACTTATCTTATACGATGTCACTAAATTAACTTCAAAATCAACTGTATACTTCCCAATAAAACAGATATTCCTATGTAATACGTTTCAAATTTTTGGTTTACCAGTTCAATGGAATGAAATATAGATGTACGTAAATGATAAAAATATATATCAAAATATGGAATAGAATAAATAAAGTATTTTAAAATAAGTTTTATAATTTTGGCTTATATTTGCTTGATAGTGTGTTTTAAATTTTAACATGTTATCTATAATATATTGTGTTTATGTTTGTGGTACAACATTATAAACCATATTATAGTAAAGAAGATAGATATATCCAATGATTAAACTATGGAAACCATTTTTAAGAGTAAATGCAAACATCACGAAGAAAGTATTGTAATTTTTAAATATTATTTTCCATGATTCAAATATGTTTTGTATTTTGTTTGCTTCTCGTCTCACACAATCCAATTTGATTTTAAGCATTTAGTTACACTAATTGAGTAGTGACAAGCAAAGTATAATTCAGAGTAAGTGTATTTGTAGTGGAAGGAAGAATGGGCGGTAATTATTTTGGGAAAAACACATCTGTACACTCAGTACTTCTTAGCCAGCAAATCAAACTGAATTAAAATTTTGTCTTGGTCCTTGTGGCCACATATATTACACATCTTATTTCATTACTGTGATACAGGAATAATTAAATAAATAAATAAATGAAAGTTTTTCATAAAATATTCAATATTTTTCTTTTATCACTAGCTCTCCTTAATTTTGTTTTAATAAGTGTAGTGGAAATAAATAATCAATGTTGTCACACAAAGCGGCGATACAAATATTAATCTTGAAGTGCATTCATCAGTAGTGACTGCACAATTAGTACAATGGCCCATGTGTGAGGGTGGAGGGTAGGGATTGAAGGGGGGAAATGAGTTAGTACCGACATGAAACTCAAGCTAAATTAATCAGAGCTACACTCCATCATGACGTCATTCCGGTTGGATGACCATCGATAGGGCTGCGTCATCGAGTATGACCGATTATGACGAATGGAGACCCTGGGAGACCCACAACCAAAACTTGTGTTTCTGTTTTTGTCACAAGGACTTATTTTTTGCATGGGATTGTTTACCAGCCCATGTGAACTGTTAAACACACACAGTCTCAGTTTATCATTATTTAGTGTTTTTTTTATAAATTAACAAAGTTTGTATTGGTCTTTGTGGGCTAGTGGACAGGAAACAAATCTATACATACGAAGTTATCTCATTCGTGTTTATAAAATAAATTAAACACCTTGGATCGTACTTAGTATTATTATTAATAATCCTAATACTAAGAATGATGTAATGGAAAATAGCTATAGTAGCGTTACCATAGTTTATTAACTAATTAGATACCCGCCTCTATGGCGTAGTTAGCTAACGCGCTAGTTTTGTTTTAAGCTCGACTGCCGAGGACGGAGAGATTGAGGTTCGAATCTCGCTCGGGTGAACTGGGGTTGATTTTCCTAAATGGTTTTCCATTTTCCCTCCACGAAAATGCGGGTTCACTTCCTCTGTGTTCAACCTTCTATATTCCTAACCCATTAGCGCGAATAGTACTTAGTCGTATTGCCCGATCTGGTAGTAAAATGCTGTGCTAAATAAATAAATAGATATATATCTGAAACGTGTAAACATAACACAACCTGTTGTGACCACTTTATGCCAAAATAATATGTAGTGCACATTGTATAACTTGATATAATATAAAATAACCAGACATTTACCCAAATTTTAAGTGTGAATGTGTTTTTGGACAAATTTTGTATTAAGTATTTTAAATACAGTATTGTCCAAAATTCCTTTTATGTAGCGAAATTAAATTGTTTCAACCAAATGTAACGTTATTCACCAAATATGTCCTACTTAACTATTCTATTATTTAAAAAAAAACTTTTTTCAAAATAAGACATATAGAAAAAATTCTTATAGATGGATAAATAGCTTTCGCAAGGTCAAAACAGTCTATAAAGAGAAAACGAGAAACATGGCCAGATCCTCTCACATGATACCTTTGGCCAAACTTATTGATAAGTCCAAGAAGACTGGAAGCTCTACAGACCAAACGAGAAGGGGTCGTAGACGTCCGTACACCAACTGATGAAGGTACAACCGACGTGGTGCTGGGTGCGTTTGTAAAAGGTTCTCCAAAGTGTACGTGGAGGAAAGTGGTGTCAGAAAGATGTGTCAGAAGATCAATTATCATTCGAAGTTTTAAAAAGAACAAATGGAATCAATACAAAATTTAGTTGGTGGAGAACCTTAGTGAAGATGATCCGGTTAAACAAGTGCAAGTGCAAGGGGATATTAAACAAATTGGGCGATGACGCAAGCCTTCTATCCTGGATATTGTTTATTTTTAAAAGCTAATTTTTACGTTAATTGAGAAGGTAATCTCCAAAACATACATTATTTGAATAATTCCAGCCAGTCATATATGGAAGGAGTTGTACATAGGGCAACAAAATGGCTGGACATACCCCTGTTCAGTAAATCTAGATGAACTCTAAACAAGTAACTTTTATATCTGCCAGATGCCATCCTTGTAAATATTTAACACGCCATTATTCTAGTTCATTCAGATAACAGAGTTCAATGAAGGTGTGGAGATGCATATTTTAACTATATCATATTTATTGTTAAATAGATTTAAGGCATGGCTATGACAGTTTGATTACTATACTAACCAATCCTACAAAGCCTAACCTTCAATAAGTTATAAGCTCATGGAAGGTGAGACTTTGTTTGTAAAAAGTATCTTTCAGTCAGATACTACGTACAATTTATGAAATCGGAGGAATTAACTTAATTCTCTTTTTATTAATAATTGGAAAATTAATCATTGTTAATAATAGAAAGTCCAGCTCCGTTAAGTTCTACCACATTGTCTAGGATATAAATGTGCATGGTTTAAGGCGATTTACCATTTTGTTTGTCATAGAAATGCAGAGCCATGGGAACCAACTGTTATCTTTAATAATTTTTAAAGCTTTGCATTTTTTTTTTCGGAATCGGTTTGTTCAAGAATAGAAGCCTGTTTATTAAGTTATACTTTTTATATGCACACCTCCTCTATCATTTTAACAGTGATGAAATATCGATAAGATTGACATTATTTAATAAAAAAAATTGCCGGCTTCATAACAAAATTAAGAAAATGTAACAATTAATAAACATTGATACATAATCTTAGAAGGGGTGTTTAAAATATGAACATAGAAATTTCACTCGTTCTGGAGTAAAGTGATATTTCCAAACGTATGACTTTTCCGCAAGACCTGTGCGGTAGCTATCACTCTCCACTGTTTCCGTGATCAATTTGTTCGTGTTGGCGCGGAATGATACTTTGGTCAGTTGTGAAGCCACCCCACACCTTTCACCCTCCCACCCACTATCCCAAAAAAAAAAGTTTTAAACTTGGACTCTACAGGGCCAAGGGCCTTAAGCTCTCAAGGTCATCTAGGGCTTCAGGAGGGTGTGAGAATACACACACACATACATCTGAGAACTAATTTTGTGCATACAATTTGTCATTATTCACGTGAAGACTGAGAAATAAATATTTTATTTCTAATAATGATTTTAACTGGTAAGGTAAACTCCATTGCTGGTTTAGTTTAATCCTCACCAGGCGTCTTGTTTTTTGTCATAACCTATATAGATATATCCATCATATAAGAAATCACTCCCAGGACAATAATTTTGTATACAAAATAATATAGATTTTTTTTAAATTCAAATATGCGAAGTCATCCAACATTAAATTATATATAAATATATTATTCTTGTTAACCACAAAATTTTTAATTTATTCTGAAAAGCCTTCCCTATATATCCATTACAGACAATATTCTTTAGAGCTTTTTCCTGATTTCATAAAATAAATAATTTGTAATCCTCCCTTATCTGGAGCTAGAGTGAAATCAATTTTTATGTTGAGCCATAAAACGGACATGAATCAATTCCGAACAAAATATATTAAACAATTATTAGTCTAGTACCAGGTACAGACTTATATAAATGTTAGATTATCATTAAAAATAAATGGTACGGAACTCCGCATGGACTTTCTCGCTCTATTGTTTAAAAATTGAGATATTTACTTAAAACTCGTAATATATGTTAAAAGAAATAGAATTCACTAGCAAACCCAAAACTCTTTTCTAGTAATGGTTTTAAATTTTATAATTTTGTTTTTAAAGAATGAATGTCCTCATTTGTATGTTTGGACCGGTAAAAAAAATATCAATATTGGGTCCACAAGGGTCATCATTTCGTATTAAAATTTCAACTTCCGGTTAAAATGTTCGACATTTCATTAGGTGTTGCTAATCTTCATGCCATTACATTCCTCATTTATAAATGTTGACCAATAAAAAATGTAAATATTTACTATTGAGTCAAAAATGTATATAGAGCATTGTTGTCAAATATTTCTCCTAAGAGGTTTAAGGGAAAACAGCACAAACTTTTAGAGACTTACTCATATATAATCACTCTATGGCATTTTAGAATTATTGCGTTTAAACTTAAGTAGTATCTCTCTACAAATAAAGCTCACAACATTGTATTAATATGTTTGCCAATATCTCAGAAACTGTTGGATTTATAAAAATATATTTCATATTTTTAATTTTTAACAGTACTAAAATTTTGCAATAATAAGTTATTTAGTATCTCAAATAGTTGCGGAGTTATGGAAGTTTCTGCTTCTGTACCCTAAAATTAACTGTCATGGTAAAATAAAAATAGCCACTTTATTTATAATCTGAATCAACACTTAGATACGAATTTTAATCAAATTCGTTAGAGTCGATTTGGAGAAATTCAATTTTTTCTCTTTTCACCCTTTCTTAAACTACTCTTAATTTTAAGTTTAAACAGACACACAGACAGACGTCATTGCTAATACCACTATTTAGGGTTTGGTGGGTCTTGAGACGTCAAAATCCATCAACATTTCAGGTTAAAAAAAAATTTGTTGTCGCAATACGTTTACCTTTTTTGTTAAAAAAGTTAAAAAATATATATATTATTTTTTCAAGCTATACGTGTATATATATTTGTATAGCTCGAAACTTATTGGTTTTATAAAAATATGCTTCTTATAAAATATTTGTATTATGAAAACACCTACATATTAGTAACAATAAGTAACTTCATATCTCAAATAGTTTAGGAGATATTATAAAAAAAGATAATTTACGCATCAGACCGGAGTCCTTAAAGTTATTTTTCCAAAATATTGAGAGAAGCCATTTTGTTTGGAATATTTATAAATGTTTAGAAATGAAATTTGATCAAAATAGCTATAGCCTATTTTGAGAAAATCGACTATTTCTCTTTTTGCCCTTCAGTAAATTACCCTAATTCTAGGGTTGGATATCCTATTCCAAAAGTCAATTGGGGCAACCCTAAGAAAATCCTAGATACCAAGTTTTAGCCCGATCGGTAAAATAGTTTAGGTTCTAGTTGGAGGTACAGACAAACAGACATACATACAGACGGACAATCAAAAACCACTTTTTTGTATTCTGGAGGTCATGAAACGTCAAAATTCATAAAAATCTTGAGCTCAATTTTTTTGAAGATCATGATACTTTCTCTACCTGTAAGATATCGAGAAAGTAAAAAGAAGTGCATTATACATCAATATTTAATTAATATCTTTGTAAAACTGGTTCATAATTTTAACACTTTCTCTATATATAAAACTACAAATTGATACTAGGCTGACTTATATTTAAGCTCTACTTTCTCTTTTCTCAAAAAAATCAATTGTCAGATGCATGTATCAAAGCATTAAATTCACAATCATTATGGGATTAAGGAGAATATAAAACTATATTCAGCTACTTATTTCTATGGATTCCAGTTCTCAAATTTTAAGAATCCAAATTTCGTTTCGAGAGCAAATACAATAATATTCAAGGTCTTATCTTAATTTTTTAATCGGGCATATACAGTTCAAACTTTAATACTTCATTAGACAATCTTGATTAACACATTTATTTAAAAGAGTTGTTAGAAACTGGCAACCCACATAATTACAGTATTTTATCATACAGCATTATACGTATCTTCAGGTAAAATGTTACATAGGCTCAGGGAATGACAAGCCAATTATTTACGCGTGATGCACTTAGAGTTGACGATGACAAATGGCAGTACAATAAGACGTCAAGTTTGGCGCTGTATGCACATGGAGGGAATACAACAGATGAAGCACGCCATGCAAACCAGAGCATTTATCCCCATAGCTTCCTCCTTTGACACACACGAAAGTGACACAGTAGCATGGGTACCTTTTTACAAACAATTCAATGTATGCTAATAGTAATCGTTTACACCACACTCAACTTGCCATACGTTTGAGTTTGCTGTGTTGCCTACCCCTCAGGTGAATTCAGCGCCCACTTTGAGGTCTCGTAAAGACGCCATTTGGTATCGCCAACCAACAAGTTGATTGGGTGAAAATACTTGTCTACTTACCCACCATCTCCTGTATACATTTACCTGGCGATATGAATAAACTTGTATATCAAGTGGTATAAGATAAAAATGTTTAAGCCTCTAATATCATTAAATAGTATATAGACTACATATTTTCCCTAGAAACGCAGTTTTCAATATTTTATTTTATTTCACCATATTGCTTGACTTGTAATTGTTAATTTACCTTATTGAATTACAAATAGCAAATATATTCACAAATATTAAAAACTAGCCTAGTGGCGCTGGAAGGGCCTTTTAGTGTCAAAACTAAAGCATTGCCTATATCTAAAGAATAGGTTTCATAGATATCTTAGAAACTTTATAAGATCCTTAACAACATTCAACTACTCTTTAAGCTCTTCTAAGATGAAATTTTAATGTTTTTTAATAGATTCTCCATGAACATTTTCTGAGTTGGGACTTGACTAATAGAAATACCGAAAGAGTTGATAAGCAATCAATATTAATAAATTGACGAGATTGTTAGTCTTTCTATTCTCTTAAGCGTTACGTGATAGCTACCGCAAGCAGAGGTTTGAAATTTTAAAATATGTAGTCCCTATGAAAATGTATTTTTCTCTCCGAGTTAAGCAAAGAAAATCATTTCCAGGGGTAACCACGGAATACATTTCGTCACTACCCCCAAATAAAGACGGGTATTTATGCTAAAAGTATATAAAAAGGGTTCTGAAATAATGATATTATTTCCGTAGGAGCGGATGCAAAAATATATTATTGGAAAACTTATTTATCTGAAATACGTCCTTTTACATAGATAATGTTACAAAATAAGCATAAGCTAATAGTCTGAGCTGAGCATTGTAATTAAAATATTTTGAAATGGAAATCTATAATTAAAATGTGTATTTCCATTGAGAGCAAGAGTTATATTTCGAGAATGTTCTACATGATACACAATGAAGAAAAATCCATCAAATATGAGAATCTAGAGCGATATGTTTCTATCAAACATGAATATATGGGGTGATTTATTTCCATCCCAATCAAGAATGAAATGTTGGCTTAGGGATTCTTGAATTTGCAGTAATATACATGCTTCATAAAAACAATCAGGTCCAATAAACCCCCGAGGTAATGTGTTTAATATCGTAAAGTGGACTATAATGAATATGAAATAACTCTTGTGAGTTTAATTTTTCAGGGTTTCGAGAAATTAAGAAAGATTATCTTAAATTATGAAATTACGAATTCTCTGACATTCATTCCCAGCAGTTTCGATAACATATTTATATTCAGTTACTAAGGACTTTAATTCGGGACTAGAGGTTTCATGCTACAAAATGAAATACATACATATGTGTGTATGTACATGTGTTTTTGTGTGTGATTTCCACATCATCCAGAAGCCCCTGGATGACCTGAAAAGCTGCAACATCGCACTTATAGTATAGACTAAGAGAAAGAACAAAACAGAGCTAAATTTTAAATTGTCTGTTCTTATTT
>CABFVX010004230.1:44085-69553 GCA_902151425.1 Timema shepardi | reverse complement strand
AGAGTGAACTATAGGAGAATATTTATAAGTAACATAATCTTAACTATTTCAACCATATTTACTACTAATTACTGGTTGATAGTGATCAAAAAGACACAAATTTAAGGTGATGTAACCATATTTGCTTGTAGGGAAGTTCAACTCTCAGACCCTCCCCGGTGGTGTAGTTAGCTAACGCGCTATTTTACTGCTTAGCTCAACTGACAAGGATGTGGAGATCGAGTTTCTAATATCGCTCGGGTGAACTTGGGTAGTTTTTCCTAAGTGGTTTTACACTCTCCCTCCACGCAAATGCGGGTTCCCCTCCTCTAACTTCAATCTTTCCAATTCCTAACCCATTAGATTAATTATTACTTAGGCGTATTACCAACACATGTAGTAAGACGCGGTGCTAAAAAAAAACCTACTCTCAAAAATTGCTTTAAACACTCTTTCCTTGTCCTATTGATTTAAGATTGAATATATGAAGGTTACCTAAGAAACAGTAAAGTTTTCCTGGCACTCAAACATATTAATAAATAACAAAATTAATGTTAAACGTTTTATCTTTATATGTGGAGGCTGGTGAAATAGGTTGTGGAGGAGGTGGAGGTGCCAGTTTCCAAAACTAAAAGAATAAACTACTTCTCAGTGTGGTATGAGATTTAAATTTGCCGGACAGGTGTAAGGACCTTACCAGACCGTAATAAAGGTCTGAACATTCTTAAATTTAAAAATTAAGGTTCTTAAAAAAGAAAGAGGTTCCACTCAAAGTATCATACACAAATAACTAGAAGAGATTGGAACATTTAAAATCAAAATGAGGGTACGGGAAATAGTCAGAGCTGGAAATTTCCAAAAATAAAATTACCAAATATTTATCTGTGAGGGGAAAAATTTAAAATTGGTGAAATGGTTAAGATACCCCACCAATATCCCAAGATTTAAAAGAATTTGAAATTACAAAATTGGAGGGTTGGTGTAGCAGCAGTGAAATGGGTAATGAGAAGAAATACCCAAAATTATAGAATAAAACACCCTTTGAATATGGTATGAAATAAAAATTCCACAAATACTGTAGCTAGAAAAGTCTGAAAGTTTTTTATTTAAAATGAAGAGCTCAGTTGAAGGACAGCTATGAATTTCACAAACTAATCAAACAATTATTTTTAAGTGTAATAAACAATCTAAATAATTGCAAGCTATTATACAAACAACCTCAAATAATCAAAAAATACTGAAAATTAAATTTTAAAATGGTTTCCAAAAAATATGGCCTCAAAAATTACCAAGATAATAGAAAAAAAAGCCTTTCCAGTAGGGGGAAAAAAATTAAATTGAAAATATAAGTAAATATAGCTTCCCTAATGGCCGAATGATGTTGGAATAAATAATTTCAAAATTATAAAACGGGAAATGTAAGAGCTCGAAACTTATACAATTAATGCAGAAAAACGTGTGGTTTAAAATTGAAACTAGGCAGGCACGTAATAAAACCTTTCCAGATAACCAAATAAGTCTTGAAATTTCAAAATGGGATTGTTGGAATAGAAATTGGCTAGGGGGAGGGCCAATAGCTTGATTTTTTTTTAATCTTAGATAATCTACCTTTTTGTGTGGAAGAAGATTTGAATTGGTCAAATTGGGAAAAGGATCCCCCGGATAACATAAAAGTTCAAAGGTTTGGGAATCAAAAGATTAAGGGACCAGCTACTAAATTAATATAAACAAAAAATGTTAATATGAAAAAGGAATACAAAAAAACTAAAAATAACCACAAAGAGTAAAAACTATCTGAAAGGGGAATCATAGCATTGCGATTACATCACTAAATATCGAAGGATAAGCTATCACTTATTGAGGAGTGACTTACTAATCAAAATAAACCGCTTCTGGTGGCATAGCTTGGAGAACCATGATGTTCTTTGGGAGACCATGATGGTCTTTGGGAAAACTTTATGTGCTTTGGGAAACCATGATGGTCTCTGGGAAAACGCTATGTTCTTTGGGAAACCATAATGGTATTTGGGAAACATTATGTTCTTTGGGAAACCATGGTTATCTTTGTGAAGCCATGATGATATTTTTTTTCATGTTTCTAAATTAGCATTTTATTTATATTATTATTTAATAGTAATCTTTAGTAAATAATGAGGGTGTGTTATTATTTCAAATTAACACAAGCTCTTTGGAAAAGACAGGCTTAATTACTTGTCAACATAAAATGTTGTATTTTTGCCCAGAGTCTAGCTGCCCGTTCAAGATTTGCATATCATATTTAACAACAGGAGTGGCGTAGGTTTGATGAAGGTAGTGTTTTTAAGAAATATACCCACATTGGTGCGAAAGGAGAATGCGAAGTTGTTTCGGGGGGAAAAAAACACCTTGCTTGAGTACGCCTGACCAGGATTCAAACCCCACTCATCACGTTATCATGAAACCATACATAATGAGATTGCCATTTAGTTGGCATGCTCACCGTTGGCGGGTCGTATCAAGTTATAAATGGGGTGTGTCACGAGCATTTCTCAATTATAAACTAATAAACTAAAATGGTTGAAGGACAACTAAATATGGCCAAACTAGAGGTGTTCACAAGTGTTTAATCTAATCTCTGGTTAGTTTACCGTGGCCCACATTCTTCACTATTATAATCGTTCTAAACACTCGTTAAAATGCGTTTTATTTCTCACTCTCTAACAGGTAACTGTTTCTTGTAATAGGTACACGCTAGTATGGCGAGTAAAGGGGTGTAATTTACGATGCGACCATTAACGAATTATATTTGACGAGTTTATTGCACGCTTCTTTATGTCTCCTTCACCTGTATATCATAATAAAAGTACCACTAAACATCCAGCTGTAAAATGAACTTTAGATCTCGCTCTCTTTTAGTAAATAAGTGAATGTTTCTGTTTCAGTTCGGTTGTAATATTCTATTGGTTGAATACGTATATGTGTAGAATATGTTAATTACTTTCGCAGCTGACAAAATTTCACCAAACGTTATTTTTGTGTGTTAAAAAACTTCAAAAACTTATAGGCCAAATGAGTGAGTAGAAGTACTTCGCATTAATATTGTACACAAAATGTGTTTAAAATGGTTTGTAGGTGGATCTAACCTAAAAATATATGCAAGATATTAAAAAAATTGTAAGATAGATGGTTTAAAATTACTTTTCATACAAACAAACATCATAAGGTTTGATCGACACTTGTTTCCCCCAGATACGAATGGATGATTTAATGGAATGGGGGGAGAGTAGGCCCTATTATGCAAAATTTCTTAATGATGCTTCGAGGTCGATAATACACCAACACACACTTATGTATATATATATAATCTCTTATAGTGACCATATATATATAAACATTCTTATAGTAACTTTAAAGCATCATAAAGACATTTTTCAAAACTCCACCTTTAAACTTGAACTTCTTTAGTAAATTTCAAAATTTTTATTGTTGATGTCAGATAATTTTTAATATATCTTATGTGTTATAGTTCTGAAAAATCTTAGTCGACACCTTGAAGATCGTCAAAATAATCAAACTTGAGATTTGGATAAATGTCGACGTTTGCATAACTTCCTGAAACCCAAAAAGTAGTTTTAGGAATACCATCTGACTGTTTTTTTTAGCTTGGCCTAAGGCCGAAACTATTTTATCAATCGCACTAAGATTTGTTATCTAGAGTTTTCATAAGGGTCCCCAATAAATGTTTGAAAGTAGATAGCTGGCCCTAAAATTAAGGTTAGTTTACTGAAAAGCAAAAATAAAAAATAGATTTTGTTGAAATCCGCCCTAACGGTTTTGATAACATTTGGTATCCAACAATTGTTTGAAATTACAAACAATAGGAAAAATGCTCATTTCCCCATGAGGCATTAGCATAAATTTCCAATTGTGATCATATCTCCGCAACTATTTGAGATACGAGATAAACAATCAATGTAAGGCTGTAGTTCTATTTAAAAAAATTATTTAAAATATATATATTTTTATAATACCAATAGTTTCTTAGCTTAAGTCTATATATATATATATATATATATGTGTGTGTGTGTGAGTTTTTTATAAATATGTAATTTATTATTATATTCTTTAGTGTACAGAGATGTTCCTTTTTTTATAATATTTCTGTTAAAATGTAATTTATTTCACTTATGTTATTCGGTGAAATGTTTCTAAAACCGTGTATTATTTCGTCCCACAAATCCTAAAAGAGTTTTTAGCAAGTGTCTATGTTCTAAGAGAGAAAGCGTGTGAACAGCACCGTTCTATTTATTTTGTACAGGTCTTTATGTTTTTTAGGTACCTATTAGTATAAAAAATATATAATTCTGGTTGATTTGTGTCTTAGAGGAATAGGAACTGGCTAAGAAGCATCTTCCCGTGTCGCTCTTGATCCATCTAGCATTTGATGATGATTGAGACAGTGGTTCTTGAGATCTGTTGTTGGTAAAAATGAAGCCACAAACCTTGCGAGCTACGCAGCAAATAATGTCCTAACTGCTTGGAAAGTTGGAGACAACCCTTCTCGTTCATTGGTAGTCTTATTTATGTAGGGGGAAGGGCAATTAGCAAAAATATATACTTATAATGATTTTGACCTCTCAAGCCATAGGGGGACGAAAGAAGCTCACTCGGTAAATGTTTGAAAATAGGATTATCTTTGAAGCTATTTGAGAGCTCCTCTTCCGGGGTTGATTTAAGCGGTGGCTAACTTTTCTAGGATTCAGATACAGTGAGATCTCTTAATAACGGACATCGTCTGGTGTCAAAATAAGTCATATTTTAGAAACTTTCATTAGAGGAGTGGGGGAGTACTCATACCTTTCGTGAGATACAGGAATTCCTGTAATTTTCAATTCAATAAATTACTGAATATATTCAGGAATTTTCAAAATTCGTCCTTTATTTAGTGATTTGTGTGCATAAACAAGCGTCTTTATCAGTGCTCGTGTCCGGTACGAAGCACGTTCGTTATTGGGATATTGTTTCACAGTAAGATTTTTTTGGGGGGAGGTGGGTGTAAATTGTCCGCTATAAAGAAGAATTCGCTAATTAGAGGTATCCGTTAAGAGATACTTCACGGTAATTGTACTATACAGATATGTTAAATTTAAAAACTATTTCCATGCCTTATTGATAGATAATACTATTATGATAGTTTGTCGGAGGAAGGCTGGTAATAGGCCTAATATATTTCATATAGCTATTAAAATATCACCCTCCTCCATGTTTTCACTGAGTGTTGAACTACCATTCGTAACCATTGCCGCAGTGTTTGTTCAAATGTGGAATTAGGGTAAGAAACGAGAAATTTATACAAGCACCAAATTTGATCAAATTCACGATAGTAGACTAGCAATATAATTTCAAAAACGGGAACCAAATAAAACCTTTTGCAGACAAGTTGATAATTATTTTTTAGTTAAAATATAACCTGAATCTCCCTTTATATAGTTTTTCTTTATTTTTTAACAGTATTAAATGAAATATATCACTTTATTTGTTCCTTTCTGATGTTTTGCAATGAAAAAAATCTAAAAGATATATATATATATTGTGGTTCTTGTCTTGTCGATTTTTGTCTCTTTCTCCCTTATTACTTTTTTTTCTTGCTCCTCTTGTTTAAGAGGCGAGCAAGCGAATGAGCTTACCAGTCAAGACGCGCCGATCCATCAAAAGAATAAAAACATCGTTCTGTGAGCGAGGGTGGTAGAAGATAGGACTGCGCCCAGGGACAGCGGCGTTGTCTTTTAGGGAGAGGCTTGTCATCATTTAGATTCTTCTCCCGCTATGGTGGGGCAGACTGTGACTCCAACGAGTGGGGGGTTCAATTCCAACTGAGGAAAGTGGGGGCTGTTTTTTAATATTATGGAGCAGAGATTTGTGGGGGATTTATAAATATTGGATGCTTGGGATTATAAAGAAACTGGAGCCGTTTTTAAATCCTAACCAAGGAAACTAGTATTCATATATATATGTATATATATACATATATGTGTGTGTGTGTGTGTGTGTGTGTGTGTTACCGTCTAAACCCGATTTCAGGACCAACTAGATCGGACTAAGACAAACTGACACATCCTGCCACCTGTAGGCTAAACCAATATAGCCTGATGTTTCTAAGCAGTAATAGAATTAATTTTTCCTAGCCTATACGATGAACGGACCTTGGACAGGTTTCATCATTCACCGTTCGCACGCAAATTTTGTCATCTAACCTAACCTAGCCTAACCTAAATCTGGTTTGGTCTAATAAAATTGTAGGCTATACTCATTCATTATATGAGCTAGGATGAAATTTCAGTATTAATGAATTTAAATCAGGCTTAGGTCATGTTAGGTTAGGTTATCTAACAAAATTTGAGCGTGATCTGTGCATGATTAAACCTGTCCAAGGTCGACTCATAGTATGGGTTAAGAATGATGAAAACTAATATTGCCTGAAAATATACTCGTATATTAAGCTATACCGGTTTAGCCTACAAGCGTCAATATGTACCGATTCGGCCTTGTCCGATATAGCTTGTCCTGGAATCGGGTTTGGATTGTAACATATATACATAGGATATATTGAACCTGGGCCTTAGCCTCAGTCTTCACCAAGTGACCTGCGGAAGAGAAGGGCATGTTTATATTACTGTGGAGATGGAGTTCAATCCCAAACTGCTAATGTAAAAGGGAGCCTTGAGAACTGTTTGATTGGGTTTCCAAAATAGGAATTAAGGGGATGTTTGAAACATTATGACTGTGCTTAGCAATTTCGCAAGATTTTAAAATTTTAATTTCTTGTTTTCAAACTATTTTGCAGACTGAGAAAAGAATTCTATAGCTATCTACAACCATTTTGGGGACTTTTCCTAATTTTCGATTTCGAATAGATAATCTTAAATTAGTCCTGATATTTAAATTTTAATACCTAAGCCTTAAATCTTAAATCATTATTGTTAAATATTTGAACGGAAAAATTGAGGAAGTTTCCTCACATTATTAATTTCAGATACATTTAAACATAATGTTCAAAGTCTCTCAAAACGGTAGGAAGAAACTTACCTACAGAATATAAAATATAATAGTTTGATTACATCTCTTATAATGAGTTTCATTTTGAATTTAATGTGTTTGCTTTAGTAAAAACGTTGATGTAAATACACATATTTGATTGTTTTAAAACAACAGTCTACTTTTACACCCCTTTTTAAAAAATGCACCTCTTATTTTTTCTCTGAAAGAGAAATTATTGTAATCGTGGAAACTTTCTGCCTCGATATTATGAGGGAGCTTGAAATTTTGTTATGCTCTCGAACAATAATAAACTATTATTACAATTATGTCTGCATTTGGCTTTAGGGTTGGACAGGTTGGTGAATTTGCTTCAGACTTTATATTTAGATGATAGTATGTGGTCATGTCTCGGTTGTTTTGTATACATTTGGATTCTTGCCTTTAAATTAAGCCTAGATTACCAATGATTAATGTTTGAAAATTCATTATAACTTAAGAAAGGTTTTTAATTATTTTGTTTAAAATGGGTATCTGTGGAATGATTAAAATAAAAAAAACGCCGTTTTCTTATTTATTGAAGTAAATTCGTGTACATATAGTTTAAAATTAATCATTTTTGGAAATCTGGACCTTTGAAAATGGATTTAATTATTTTATTCAAAATCTGTGTTTAGGAGGTATTTTACATGATAAATATGTATGAATATTGGTTTTTCTAAAACAAATCAATTTTAGGGTAGTTAGCTAATGATTTATTCCTGAATAATTGTCACAAAATATAATAGACTAGAGCTATATTAGAAAGTATGTAGGGCCTACGATTATTTCATATCACTTATTTCTCCTCAATGCCATAGGTTTAAGTCACAAAGATAATACATTAGGATTGATAAAAGTGAGATTAAGACAAGATTAACTTCAAGTGCCATAGAAAAGGAGTAAAACAACATCAATGAAGTAGTTCCTGCTACATATTACTTTAAACTGATCAAATAGTTACTATTTTTTAAAATTTGGGTATTAAAGGTAGTTCAGACTTATTTTGAATGTCCATATATCCGAATTGAATGAGGGTTTCTAGATCCATACTGCTGAACCACTAGTCTCAGGCACAAGTATTAGCTCAAATACGCTATTAGGAAGTTAGAAACATATATTTCCAGGTATAGATTCAATTTCAGTGGAGTTAATAAAGGGAGGTGGTGAAATTTTACTAATGGAGATTCATAAACTGCTATTTCCCATATGGAATCATGAGGAATTACCACAAAAATGGGAGAAAGGTATTGTAATATCAATTTACAAAAAAGGGGATAAAACTGCGTGTAATAGCAATAGACGTATCTCACTACTACCACCATATTATTGGGCTACAATTTAATCTTAATGAGATTGACGCCATATGCAGAGAGAATAGTTAGGGATCATCAGTATGGACTTAAACGAAATAGATCAAAACGGATCAGATTTTAGCTATAGTTGTAACGTGTTATTTATTTTTTAACACGTAAACGCAATGAAACCCTATAAAAGGTTAAAACTACTACTACCAGATCTAATAAGCTCTAAAAATGTGTGGCAGTATAGACTCACTGCGACTTCACAAGTGGGAGACGCCCTATTCTCATCAAAAGTTGCCCCAGCGAACGAGGCAACTTGGCTTTGAAGACCCCACACGCACACATCTAACACCTGAGCCATACGACGAGTAAATGAGAGAGGCTTCTTTCCAGAAGATACCAACAGACATCGGCTATCGCTAGTGGTTGGCTAGTGTGATGTCTGATGATTAACACCCCCTCTTCGTACGTGGATAAAACTTTGCTAAATTGTATTAGTCCCACTGGTATAAAAAGGCTGGTCCTTGGTTCACGTCTATCTATTCTATTGTAAGCACTTGACGGAGGAACTGCTGGAAGATATTCACGAGAATCAGCTATGAAGACGTACTGAAGACCTCGATGGTTGAGGCGTCTGGGTCATCTCCTTGCCTACGGCGGATATTATAAATATTGAGGTATATCGTAATTTTCTGTTTACCCTTGAGCTCTATGGTTCAGTGTCCATATGACGTAGTTTTGTATGTCAGTACTATTGATCCTTTTGCCCTATGCCCATATGGCATAGTTTATAGCTTTATGCACTCCCTTTGTATGCCTATTAGGCTTAGTCGCAAATATTAGGATCAAGATTAGACTTCTTATATTAGATGGCTATGCTGCTGCTAGTTTAAAGAATATAATTATTTAATAATGGAGGATACCAGGTTATCTATTGCTATGTTTCACGACCTAATTGGGTATGTAACTGACACTTGTCCCTAATGTGTCCAACTGTGTACCGGCTGGCGGTACGCAACCTTTGGAAATGCTACTTGTCCATAGTAGTGGGCCGCGGGGTTTTGTCTATTGTGTACGGTCATCTTGCGGCGCTTTTAGCGTTAGTAAAACATTATCACTAATTTGTCTAGAAATATTGTCCCGTTAGTAGCGTAACAGAATAAAGATACTATTTATTGCTCAGGAAGTACTAATTAGGAAGAGTCTGGCCATAGTATAAGCAGCATCTAGTTTCTTGGTAGTTCACCTTGTACAGGTTGTAAAATTATAGTTTTGCTTCTAGGAAGTTATAACGTTATAATGTCTAACTCTCTATGGAGTTAACTCACGCTAATTAGTTCATGCTAATTGCCTCCCTTGTAGCTCCTTAAGTTAGGACTAAATTTGTGAGGCTTAGTTCTTTATAATTGTTGTTAAGTGTAGTAGCTGGAAGTCTCAGTCAGCAGGCTGGTATAAAATCATGTATGGTAAATTTGTAATTAAATTTGATTACCGCCACTAATTTATACCACCATTTGACAAACTAATATTTGTTCTGCTTAATCTCGTTACAAACTTTCTTATTTATACCTATGATCTATATGTGTGGGTCATAGGGTGTACCTAGGTACTTCACACCTGATGCTTCTTTGTCGATCTATTTATATAATTGTATCCGTTCATATTCTTATGTTTAAACAATAGATGGTTTGAATAGCTTCTAACTGTAATATTGCGTACTTCCTATTGACTAGTTTGAATATTAATAAACTAATTTGTTAAACTTGTAAGATATTATCACTCTTTGCTTCTTGTAATCAACATTTGTAAGTACTACAGATGTTGTACCAAGGAAAAATTATTAGGAAAAAAGTGGGAATACAACATGACGATTAATAAATTATATACTACTACTGTTGGGGATTGGAGGAGGTTACATAATGATGAGCTACACACCTAATAGGATAATCAGGTAATCAAGCCTCATAGATTACGGTGGGCAGGACATGCAGCACAAATGGGAGATTCTAGAACCTTGTTCAGGGTACTGACTGGCAAACTCAATGTGAAGGGACCTTCGTGAAGATCTAGACACAGATGAGAGGATAACATTAGAATGGACCTGAATGATGTACGAAGTAATAAGGTGGACTGGATAGAACTTGCTCAAGATGTTTCCACCCACTCTACTACCTCTTAGTTACGGCCACACTAGAATAAAAGGAAAGTGGGGGTAAGCTACATAAATTTATAAAGAAGAAGACATTAGCAACAATTTGGTAACAATATGAATATCTTAGTTAATAAAATAACAATTTTAACAATAATTTACATGGCCTCAAAAATCCATCAGGGGTTGTGTTGAAAATCATATTAAACAAATGAGAAGTACTATCATGCGAATGTTTCCAAACATGAAATGTGTTCTTAAGGCAACTAGGTCACTCTGGAAGAGACAAACACTCGATCCAGAAACACAATGAGAGTTTCACAACTGAATATTGACAAAACAACCTAAAGTGTTGACTATCCGAGTAAATTACTTTATAAATGTCTAGTCAGATATTTATTGATCAAAAAAGAGCCTAATGGGTATCTTTTAAATTGGTACAAAAGTTGTCTTCTACGCTACATTGAATACAGACAAAAAAAAAGAAAAAAGGGAAGTTAAATTTAATATCGTACAGATATTTCGGGGAACACAAGCGTTTGGCTTACAGACCATAGGTCAAACTCCCGCAGGACTGTTAAATGTTGACACAAATACAGACGTTAACAAGATCCCTACTTGTTAATAAAAAATATATAACATACAAAAGAAGTCTAGATAAACCATAATTTAATTCAATTACATAATTTGGAAAATATTCAATTCAAAATCAATCCATCAGCAAATTTTATGTTACTTTACCAAACCATTCAAAATAAGAAAACATCGTCAAATGAGTAGTTTACATTAACAGCTAAATTCAGACAATTCAAATAAAATGCGTCTAGCAAAAATTTAGTTCAAAAATATGGCAATCTGATATATTCAGGGATCTCAGTGACACTAGCTCCTAATTAGCGGCAAAAAGAATTAGGTGTCTCATTACAAAATGTAGTATTACAAACAAAATTAATTTTAGCAAATATTTTACGTTGCCTATTCAGGTTTATTCCAATAAATACGTTACTTTAATTTCAAAAATGAACAAGCCATAGTTCAAGTCTATTAAAATAATATCGATGAAATAAATATATAGAAAATATGAAAACATCTTGAAAATGTCCACGTCCAGGACCGGACTTATCATGACGGCGTCTAATACAATATTCTAGGACATGACTTATTTTGAAGGCGTCCAATTTAATAGTCTAGGACATGACTTCTCCTGAAGGCGTCCAAATTAATAGTCTAGGACATCACTTCTCCTGAAGGTGTCCAAATTAATATTATTTTCGTCTTCAGAATCACCGGGCTTAAATAATAATTCTAGTTGCCTGGGGTTGAAAAAGGGGGGTGGGGGGATTGTCCATATATGTCGATGACGTCCCATTGACCATTTCGATGGATGAAAATCAGCATGTACACCATCGATCAAGCTTGGATTGGGTGTCCTTTCTCCATCACGTCCGCCAGTGTTGACCAAATATCTTTTTGACCAGATATACGTCGGTGACGTCCCACGTTACGTGCTGTTTAGGTGGAAGATTCCGTTTTGCCCGCAGGGGGCAGGTAAGTCGTAATTCAGGTACTGTTGTGAGCGTCATTCTTGAGTTCCATTGGAATCATTTTGACTCGTACGCTTGACATATCAGATGCAGTTACACAAAGGCTCGTTCGTCCCACTCTTTAATTTAGTACGCGGCGAATATAGTCCAGTCTTGAAGGTTGTTCTAGCCAGAAGATACAAAGGGTAAGTACATTAACATTTTATTGATTGCAGGGAGTTTATTCTTGTTTAATATGGCTTAGTATAGAAGATGGATTATACATTGGACTACTATAGAGGTTTATTCTTGTCTAATATTGCTTAGTATTGTAGATGGATTATACATTGGACTACTATAGAGGAGCTTACTATTGCAGGAAGTTTATTAATATTGCGGTTTCATACGGAGTGGATAGTATGACTTGAAGATTAGTATGGGGTGTTAATATGATGTAACATCACCAAATTTTACAAAGATATGGATAGGATGTAATGAGAGGTACTGGGTATAGTTAGATAAAAATACGAATAGTTGGAGTAATTCTGTAAGTGCGGTAATAATAATAATAATAATAATAATAATATTTAGCACCGCGTCTTACTACCCGTTCGGGTTATACGCTTTAAGTACTAATTACTCTAATTGATTAGGAATTGGGAAGGTTAAATTAAAGGAAGTGAACCCGCATTTGCGTGGAGGGAGAGTGGAAAACCATTTAGGAACCCCCCCCCAGTTCACCCGACCGAGATTCTAACCTCGATCTCCCCGTCCTCAGCAGTCGAGATTTACACCACAAGCGCGTTAGTAAGTGCGGTAATGAACTTTCAAGTTCCTAATGGCATAGAGTAAATAGCCCTAAGTAATTAAGAAAGGTACACTTTGGGAATACAAAGCATTTATCAACACACAACTTGCGAACAAACATAACATAATCTAGTTTTTGAAAAACATGTTTTAATTGTAGGGAGGAAGGAATTGATAGTGAATTTATATTAATCAATTGTCTATACAAATATGAGTCAAACCAAAAAAAAATTTAAAAGATTGTTATAAATGGCATATGGCCAAAAATCAGTTATTAAAAATTTAATTCCAATGCAGATGAATGTCGAGTGATGTATTTATAATGTAAATAGTAAGTTTGGCTTGTGTGTAGGCCTTTATGATACAGAACTAAAGAAATATAGGGCCTATATAAATAATTTTATGAAACATGGATTGTTAAGCAAAATAGTATATTATCATGCAGAGGAAATTAATATTATGTTAAAAGTATATTGATGACTCTCTACTACTTATGAAACAAAGTTTCGATATTTATGTCCGTTTCTTAGAATCCTTAGTACCGCCTAACTGATTGCGATAAAGTTTTTTCATATCATGTATATTTTTACCAAAAAGGCTAATGATCAAATAAAAAAACTTAAAAAAAGAGTTGTTTCTTAAAGATTTTTTATAAAAATGCGTGATCAATTGTGGATTTTCCTATTGAATGTAGAATGTATTATTTATATGTATAGCTTGATCTCCTCATTCAAAGAGTAATCACAGAAAGCATTTCAATAGTAAATCCAAAGAGAAATTACATTGTAGTTTAATTGGTGTTTTGAATTCATATATTCTTATAATGGAGCTTCTGTACTCATATGATCGCTTTTAACTAGAGAACTACAGAATAGATTTCAATGTTGTAGTTTTATTTTCTCTCAACAGTTCGGAGAGAAAGAATTAGAAAAGTAAAAAAAACTAACTTGAGATTTTGATAAATGTCGACGTTTCATGACCCCCTTAAACCAAGAAAGTGGTTTTCACAATAATTGTCGGTCTATATGAATGATTAGGCTAAGACTTGGTATATTGGATTTTCATAAGGTCCCCCCGAGGGGCTTATAACTGTATATTTGACCCTAAATTTAAGAGTAGTTTACTGAAGGCCAAAAAGAGATCTATTCGATATTTGCTCAAACAAACTTGATGATTTTTTTAAAATCTGTAGGCTTGATCTGTCAGGATAACTTGCGGGGATGGGTCAGTGGCAAGGTAGTTGGTTGGGTTCGAAATGTAACTGGAGGTTTCGTGTTTAGGTTTAATCGTAGCACTAAGATATAATACAAAATGTGATTTTAAAGGTGTTATACAAGAGTTATAAGAACTTGGAAGTTTGCGCTTAGAGAAGAACTGGCTCAATAGTGAAAACTCAAACTGTTGAAATGACTGACACGGCTCGCGACCACCTACAGACTTGAACTTGGTACCCTGGGCACCCGCCCTCTAGCACAAGTACCACTGATGACCTGAAGTTCCAATATGCTATGGTCCCATGACGGACAGAGTAATTGCCTCCAAAACAGATAGTAATGTGTCAGCTACGATAACAATAAGACAAAAGCTTTTATAGCTTTATCTGGCCTAGTTACTTTACAACTAAAACAAGCTTGTTGTGAGTAGTCAGCATTCCACTTCAATATTTCTAATTAATCACATCAAGATCTCTCAGCCGGTGCTTTTAGTTACGTAGGTCCAATAAAGCTATTCAAATCAAAACAAACACTCCAATCTCTCTTAGGGTTGTGGCAATTACCCCGGCCTTTAATCAAGATATTGGAACACATTTTTAAATATCTTGACTAAACAACAATTCAATAATTTCATTCTTACACTTACACATGCTTTCTTAACTACTCTGGAATTCTATGACACATCTCGTGCCATATTTTCAACTAAGCTTAGTGGTATTGTTACATTTACATTAGGTAAGGCCAGTGAGTCGGCATTTTTAAATCTAAAATATTTGTTAACTTTTTTGAACAAATAGAACGAGGTTGCAATAATACAGCATAGAATCACTACACTAGTAATTACATAACTGCAAACAATAAGTTTATTAAAATATTTTTCTTTAATTCTTGTTTTTGCTTGACTAATTTGTTTATCAAAGTCCATTGTTGAGCCACTGTAAATTGCATAACCTTCCAGTTCCTTTTGTGTGTTGAAATATCTGAAAAAGAAAAATTAAAAATATATTTACAATTTNTATCTGAAAAAGAAAAATTAAAAATATATTTAAAATTTTTTTTTTTTTTTTTGAGAAACGCATAACGTTCAACTGACTCTTAACTTTCAATGTGCCCTGATGCATTTCAAGAAATTTAAAAATGTTGCCAGTTAAATTACAATTATACACTTTTGGAATCCTTCTTGAATGTGTTAGTCTTGGTAATGGTAGGGTTGGGATGTATGCTTTCCCTACACACAAAGCTAACTTAAGTGTCTTCCGACACAGTATACGTCCATACTGACATTATTTTAAAAACAGAACGCTTTAAAATGATTACACTGCTCTTACACATACTATTATCAACTCCTGACATAAACAAATTAAAAACACAGTGTTCTACATTACTGTCTAAAAGCATTACATTATTTGGATAAATGACCCAAAAAAATCCCCTACAATCCAAAAAATAACTATAATCTAGTGACCTAAAATATCTCCTATCTTTGCTTATTAAAAATACTTAATCAAGATCAAACTCCACGTAGGTTTCTGGTCGTTTAAAAGATATTGGAATGGTATGAATTGTATACTGTTCAAGAACGCTTTCTCTCGTCAATAAAGGTAGCCTATATTAACAATTAACTGAAAATTATTTCTTATTAAA
The DNA here is from genome assembly GCA_902151425.1 of Timema shepardi. Taxonomy (NCBI): domain Eukaryota; kingdom Metazoa; phylum Arthropoda; class Insecta; order Phasmatodea; family Timematidae; genus Timema; species Timema shepardi. Next base: position 53,880 of record CABFVX010004230.1, on the reverse strand, counting down.
ATAGTACACACATAACTCATTCTGCTATAATTGCGTAGATTCTCTGGCTTTAATGGATGTATCATTGGAAGAGGGGGAGGGGAGCTCATGTTATCACTTATCATTGTTAGTATTTTTGAAAATAACTCTGGCTCAGTAAGCATAACACTCAATTGGTTTTTGAACTGGTTACCAAATCATAATGGAAACTACTCGTCTCTAAGTGTACGTTTGTTAACCCTTCTGATTCTCTCAATAATAGTCAGTTTAAATCTACATTTGAGGTAGGGATGTGCATGCCTTGTACTAAGTACTATTCAATTCTGTATTCAACTGTACATACAACCTTTAATAAGGATCAATATAATCTCGTGCTAATTTAATGATTAGTTTAGTGTTGTTCGCTATATTTCCGTGTAAACCTTTCATGAATACTAATTGATTTTCATTGTCCACTAAGAGCTCATCTTGCTCCTGAGTTAGCTGATATAATCTTTCCTTTAATAAAGTAAGATTTTCGGTATTCAGAGTTCTGAACATATTCTTAAGTACTTTTCCACCTAGATTGAAAAATGCCCTTTCTTTACATGAACCTTTGTTAGGTGTCGAATTAGTTAGGCTACCTAGTTCTGCACTAACTTTATGCAAACACTTCCCTTAAATCTTCTAAAGAAACACGGAAGTTAACCACCCAATTATCCTTTCCAGTATTCTTGAAAAATAACACCGTTCCAAATTTTTGGAACAATCTCAATTGAATCCTTCATTTCCTTAATATGGGCTTTATACCAAAATCCAAAATTATTTGATAACTATTTTCTGACAATACTATATCTCTCACATAATCAAATGCTATTCCTGCGTTTGATGATTGGATGAAAATTGAATTCCACTGGGATCGATCCCATGACTTTTCCAACATTAACATTAAAATTATTCTCCACAAAACACAATTTCTAAGTTATAATAACGGCAAAAGAAATAATTATTACAATTACAAGATAACAATACACTGGTTAATCCTATTAGATAAAAAGTACATTCAACATTTCTCTGATCTCTGTACATAATGATTTTTACTAGTCAACACATGCCGGCCAGAGTCGTCTACGCTAGGAGACTCTCGTGGTTAGTTCTTCTTAGCTTGCACTTTCACTCTGTAGTAGAGAGATATCCCTACAATACTCACTGCATTATCATACATCACAGCTGACGAGGTCGTAAATGGTAACTGTGGATTGGCAACTCAAGGCTCGTTCCCACTTTTTCAACTGCCACTGGTGTCAGCGCTAGGGTATGAAGGCCTGTCAACCTCCTCATTGATAGGCATCTCCCATGGTACATCCATTGGATGAATCTCTGAATCTGGAAACAGAACTGGAATAGGAATCCTAGACATAAATAGTTTTAGTCTTTCCAAATTTACTTCTTTTGAGCTATATGGGATTTGAAGGCGTACGGTGAGAATACCTAGGATTTTTAAGCTTTTGTATGGCCCCATGAATTTCGTCTGGAATTTGATTATCTGGTTCTTTTTCAGGTTGGTATACGTTAAATAGATTCAGTGACTGCTTTGATACCTAGTTGGTTGTGCTTTTTGGTCATGTTGCCTAGCATTTTTTTAAACGAATAATAGCTATTCTTGCACCCTCTCCTCCATAGTTTTTATAGTTTAGCCATCATGTACAATACAAAGTTAGTCGACAATCTTGCAGGTAGCTTGGTCCATGTAAATTGCGTAGTCATCTTCTTCTCGTAGATCACTTCGTACGGTGCTATCTTAATTCTCAAATGTACTTGGGTATTATACGCTGTTACTTCAAAAGGTAAATAAATGTCCTAATAATTATTCTGATTCACACTGACAAAATGCGACAGCATTCTACTGATGTTTTGATGTACTCGCTCCATTCAACCATTACACTTTGGATGTCCTGGACTTTCATTCAACTTATCCACGTTTAACAATTTACATAATTGCCCATAAGATCTGACATGGAATTAGTATCTTGGTTTGACGGAATACGTAACATACTCCAAACTTCAAAATATACTCAAAAATTAATACCTCAGCAACAGTCTCTACTCACTGGCCTGGTAGCGGTATCATCACCAAGTATCTAGAAAAATAAATCTAAAACAGTTAGAATGTACTTATTCCCATCCATCATCTTTGGTAGGGGACCGATAATATCTACTCCAAATCTCTCAAATGGTTGGGCTACTTCTGGTGACTCCACTAATTCTGGTTTAGTTATTCTCTTCAGAGTCCTCTTGTGGCAGTTGTCGCAACTGGCTACATAGTCATCCACATCCTGACGTCTCGATGACCACCAATACGATTCGGCAATCCTCAAATGGTGGATCGTCTCCCAGCATGTGCTGCTAGGATGTAATCGTGGTTTTAACGAAGAATATTTTATACGTTTCCCCTAGGTAAAACTATTCTTAAACCTTGCTTGGTTTCCCTCTACAGCATTCTATCCAGTGCTGTGAACTTGGGTGGATCCCTCCATTTTTGACAAACTGGGTCATTCTATTGACTTGGCTTTAAACTGTCACTACTACTCAAGGTATCTACCGTTATGTTTCTGGATAACCCATTCGTATTGCCATGTTTAACTACTGGCCTATGTTTAACTGAATAATCATATCTACTCAACCCTTAATGTTCACCTTACTACTCGGATCCTTCAAACAGAAAAGTCACCTTAGAGCGGTATGATCCGTGACCACTGTAAGCCTGTGTCCATACAAATAGGTTCTGAAATGCGTTATACCCCATACAAGGCTTAGTAATTCTCGTTCTGTAGCACTGTAGCTAATTTCAGCTCTACTCAACTGTCTTGAAGCATACGCAATAGGATGTTTTACTAACGCTATATCTTGATTTAACACACACCCATTATAATATTTCGATGCATCTGTGCTTAAAATGGATGTTTTGTTCAAATCTAGACATACTAACACTGGAGAAGAAGTAAATACATCCCACAACTTAGTCATAGCTTGTTCCGCTTCTTCCATCCGACCAAAAGTGTGATCCCTTCCTAACAGTTTAGTTAGCGGCTTAGCCACCTTAGCATAATTCTGCACGAACCGGCGATATAAATTACTGAGACCTAAAAATGATTGTAGCTCTTTAACATATGTAGGTCGTGTAAGGTTTTTAACAAAATATATTATACAGGGGCCCGTTTTGATATATTTCCTCAATATTTAGTTTCATGGATTGCGGAGTGACACTTTCCTAATGACGTCAATTTTGCTTTTTCTAGCCTATCAAACACATTTTCTAAATGCACTAAATGTGACTTGAAATCCTTTGAAAACACTATGATATCATCCAAATAGGTGAGGGCTTGGGATGGTCTAAGACCCCAAAACAGCATCCATCAATTGTTGAAACGTAGCTGGTGCATTCTGCAGCCCAAACAGGAGTCTTGGATACTTATAGACCCTGATTGGCGTACTAAACAATGTATTGGGTCGGTCTTCTTTATTAGTCGCTATATCATGGTAGCTACTATTTAAATCCAAAACATTCCTCAATCCAATGTCTTCTTTTTAACAATGACAATAGGTGATGTCCACGGTTTGTTTCGCGGCTCTCATCGTACTATAAACCCTGAAGATAGTTGTTCATAAATCATATCCTGCACTAATGCTTGCTGATTAAACGGTATGCGATACGCTTTCTGAGTGATGGGCTTGGCATTATCAATGTGGATCACGTGTTCGACAATGGGTATTACTGGTAAGTTACTTAATTTCCCCAAAAAAATGTCCTAATATTTTCTCAAATCTAGTTCAAGCTTCCTCCTTTGTACAGCAGTAAGGTTATCCGGTTTTTTTGAGAATTCAATACTCTTACCAGTGGTTTCCTTGATACACAGCATCATATTTCTTCCAGCCCCTTAGTTATTTACGTGGTTAATCGTTGCTCTCCTTAGAAATGCAAGTCTATGGTTGAGCTCTGAAAGCTCCCTTCTAAAGTTGACTCTCAATCAACTTTCTATAACGTCGCTTTCTACCACTAAATGCAACTCAACTATCTTGTGATTCTTGCTTATATCAACCTTTGAGTTGCACCATCTAGGTTACTCATCCCTATGGATATCCCTGTTGACCCTATGCCAACGAGCTTTTACAGATACTACGTTGCAAATAAACCTGTTAATCGTTTAACAAGTAGACCATAAACAATAGTTCGACTAAATAGATACAACTTATATCTTGTATATCCTCTGGCAACTTTACTTCAACCCTTACAGTCTTTCTTGTACCTGGATACAAGCTTTCTCCAGCAATCAAATATATAGGGACACAGTTTTCTTAGCACAGACATGGTTAATTACTCCATGATCTATAGCTACTCTTATCCTTACTTTCTCCTCACTAGAGGCTCCATTTAGGTTATGCGTAACATCCCCTAATCGTAACGTCTGGTTTAACACATTTATTATTGCTGAGTAGTTTGTCAGGAAGTCTATGTCTAATATGCCGTCATAGTTTGAGTTGGTCCGACATTCCACAAATTTAAATGCGACCTGACAGGCTCTTACTCCTATCTCTAATTCCATCTCCACTCTCCCAATTTCTGCATTTTCCGATCCGATAAACCTGAAATCTCAAATCTCTGTTTTGAAATCTCTATAAATTCCACACTCTTCTACCACATAGCTGAAATTTGTGCCCCACTGTCCACTAAAACAATATTTTTACGCCGTGTAACACAGTAACATAAGCAGTAACTTAGGGGAAACAACCCTCTTCCTGTGGTACATAACAGTGCGCTTTAACTTTTTCAAAAAAAGGAAGAGAGGGCGGGAAGGACGCGAGTTGTTGGGGACACCTTCTACATACTCAGCTGCTGAGCTACAGTAACTTGCGAGGAGAATATCCTACAGATTGAGTCCCTCTTCAGTATGGAAGAGGGAGCACCCATACCATATTGAAAGTATGAATTATGCAAAAACCACGCATAGTCAGACGGCCATGTGTTTGACACCAGTTAGAGTTATAATACAGAAGATAGGTCAGGTCACAGAACTGCTGAGTTGGAACATTGACAAAACCAGGACTTTTTTCTAAACTCTTTCAACCAGTTATAAGCCCTCATCACATTTATACACTCTTACAGTACAAATATATTTCAATAAATGAGATCAAAACGAACCCCACAGTTATTTTCCGCTGCCTTCCCCTCCCACTAAGCCATCCTAGCAAGTAGGTCCGCGGGTTGGGGGGTAACGATAATTGGATCGTTGCAGCGATGGCTGTGGATTATTGCACTAAACTGTATTTTAAACTTTTGATTGGGAAAAACGATCTGTATAGTCAGCTTTCACTCATCTTTTTAGTTATGCGTTTACTCGTCAAAGGCTATCAACTTTACATTGATATTTAACTTTTAGTGTTTAATTTGAATCAAAACATATGTTTTCTCCCTTTTCATCACGACGAAAACTGTAAAACGACCCTCTTCCAACTCTCTATCGATTTGTTGCACCAAAACACTCAAGTAAGAATTGAGTTGGTATTATTTGTAGCCAAATAAAAATATTTTATTTACTGATATACACTCATTTACAAATTTGGTTTTACCTGGTGATGTAAATAAAAAATTAAAATTTGAGAATTATCTGGTAAAATGAGATTTTCGTTGGAAACTTCTATTTTTGTTGGCATCCAAAGCCCCTAACCTTTATATGGATTGTTCCTTTGTCAAAATTGGTTTAACAATTTTCTCGTAATTTCAATCACAAAAAATGAGCTTGTAAAGTTTAATAAGTTCAATAGAGAGAAAGAAAGTAAGAGAGTGAGAAAATGTTAGAGTGAGTGTATGATCGTATGATTGTTAGATGGTGTGTGTGAGAGAGAGAGAGAGAGAGATGGTGAGAGTGTGTTAGAGAGCCTCTAAGAGTATACGAGTATGTTTATGAGAGAGAATGTGTGAGAGAATAAGTGTTTGGGAGATATATAGAGTATATGTGACATGATAGATCGGATACACAAAACATTATTCTGAAATATTATGCAATATAAATCAAGTGATGGCATGGAAACATAATTGAACTTAATTGTTTTGAAATAGTTTTTGAAAAAATGAACACCAAAACCTCTACTTAGATAATAAGATGGATGGGATGGATAAAATATTACTTTGAAATATAAAATTGCACTCAAAATTAAGTGGTAGGTAGGAAATATAAATTAACTTGTTGGTATTGTGATTTTTTTTTAAATGAACACCAAATTCCATCAATTAAAAGAGCTATCTAAACATATTTCAAGATCATTTTATCGTTTTTTGAAATTATAATATGCCTACACAGAAAAACATTTAAAATGCATTGTATTGTTTATAATTGATAATTCATGATTGAAACCAAATTTAATAACATATTTCGCGAAATTGACTAATTAATCTTTTAATTTACAAATTATAGTCAATATTATTGATTTAGATGTGAATTAACGATACAAATATTCCTATAACAATAAATTTTTCCCCATTTTAGGAAATTAATTCCTTCAATCTAAGAATGTAGGTTATACATACGTGCTAGGACCAACTATTATAAAGACCATTTTGTGAGCAGAGCTAAATATCCAAAAATACAGAAGAAAAAGGATCACTGCAAACAAAATGCTATATTTATAAGCTAATTTCATTGGTTTATTTAGTATACATAAATTGTTGCCATAATTTTTATATTTGTTGTACCATCCAACTTAAGTAAGAATTGAATTTTAATTTTTAGCCAAGAAGAACAATTTATTTACAGGTAAAGAACCATGCACAAATGTAGGTTTCCATGGTGATTCAAACAAAGAACGAAAATATAAAATGAGTGGTCGGTTTTCAAAATCAATTCGGTAATTTTTTCGCAATTTCATTTGCCTGAAAAGGGCTTATCAAACTATACATAAGAACAAAGGCAAATATTTAAAGACAACGAAGAGGAAGGATAAAAATCAACAATACCATATTTTTTTTAACCTAATATCATTGTTTTGTTTGTAAATATGCAAATAATTACCGTAATCTTTCTATTGGTTGCACCATACGACTAAAGTAAGAAATGAGTTAGTATTATTTGTAGCCAGAGCAATATTTTATTTACTGATATACAATTATTAATTATACACAAATAAGAGATTCCATGGTGATGTAAATAAAGAATGTAAAGCTGAAAATTGTTTGGGAAAATCAGATTTTCATTGAAAGCTACTATTTTTCCCGACACCTTAAGATACTTAACCTTTAAAATGAGAGGTCGTTTGTCAAAATCTGTTCAGCCATGTCCTCGTAATTTCTATTACCGGAAACAGGCTAATCAAATTATATATATCGGGCCAAGTAATCACCTTGTTCAGAACAGTGATAACATTAAATGAATAATTAATTGATAATACATGATTGATTTCAATGTTAATCTAATTTTAAATCACACCCACAAGTGTTACCATTTTTTAACCCAAAAGGTGTAGCAAGTTTTTTATAAAAAATGTCCTCCCATAATAGACGTTTCAGTATATTTAACCCGTAACATCTGACTAGTAATATCCCAGCTACGCAGGAAGTCCCCGGCCTAAGAAGTTTCCGACCCGGTTTTCTATGTCACCATTGATTGGAGGTGACATCTTGTCATCGCTCTCCTTATAGAGAGGAAACAACCTTTAAAGAGGAACTCTTATTACAAGACATGATGGCATTTTGGGTGAGGGGTGGGAAACATGTGCGCTGCTCGATGATGGATAGGTGTTTCGGCAAAATGAGGGGGAGGGTGGTGGAGGAACACACGGATTATGTTTAAAAACGCGGCAATAGAGCAATAAATAAAATAAAGCTTATATACAAGTATAGATATCATTAGTGTGTGTGTGTGTGTGTGTGTGTGTGTGTGTGTGTGCGATCATAAAAATGGTGTCTACGGGTGATCTATAGATAACGTTTCCCCTTTAGATGCGTAAATATAACCCCAATATCCAAGATAGGAAAGGGTATTGTTGAATTAAAAGACTTTCATCTTTTTTTATATAAAGATAACGTTACTGTTACTATAAGGCCCACTTGGAGAAGATTTATTTATTTCAGATTATGAAAGTAGTAAGTTACTTCAGGTTATTGTCGGTATCTAAGACTGTGTTATGTGCACGGGTATTAGATCAATATTTTCATTTATTTTATTATTTATCACCGTGTCTTACTAACCGTTCGGATTATATGCTTATGTATTAATTACAATAATGATTCAGGGCTTAGGAAGATTACATTTAGAGGAAGTTAACCTAAATTTGCGTGGAGGAAGAGTGGAAAACCATTTAGGAAAACCATCCTCAGTACATCCCTAATCTCCCCGTCTTTGGCTGACATCAGATTAGCGTCATAAGCCATGTGGCCACCGAAATAGGTGATATTGAAATTCACAGAGGTTCTTGGTAGGGGAGGGGTGTGGGAGGTTTAGTTGATTGCAATGCGATATCACCAGCTTTCTTTGGTTTGTTAGACGGCCGTAATAAGAGGACAAATCAGTGAAGCTCCTTCCTTTTTTAGAATGAAATATTCTAATTTTTTACTCGTGGAACAAAAAAAAATTATAAAATAATTGGGCTATCAGACCGAGTAAAGCACAAACACACAAAAAACAGCTTGGAGTACAGATCAACAGAAAATGAAACATACTAAAACCCAATTGCTTTGTAATTTACTAATTTACTCTATGGCACTAGGAACTTGAAAGTTCATAGCCGCACTTGCAAAATTACGTCACCTATCCCTATCTTTAGATAGTTATATCCAGTCCACCCCATTACACCCTAACCCTATCTTGAGCTAGTTCTATCCAGTCCACCTCATTACACTCTAACCCTATCTTGAGCTAGTTCTATCCAGTCTACCTCATTACACCCTAACCCTATCTTGTGCTAGCTCTATCCAGTCCACCTCATTACACCCTAACCATATCTTGAGCTAGCTCTATTAAGTCCACCTCATTACACCCTAACCCTATCTTGAGCTAGCTCTATTCCAGTCCACCTCATTACACCCTAACCCTATCTTGAGCTAGCTCTATCCAGTCCACCTCATTACACCCTAACCCTATCTTGAGCTAGTTCTATTCAATCCACCTCATTACACCCTAACCCTATCTTGAGCTAGTTCTATCCAGTCTACCTCATTACTCCCAATATCTTTCAGGTCAATTCTAATGTTATCCTTTCAACTGCGTCTAGGTTTTCCCAATGGTATCTTCCCACTGGGTTTGCCAGTCAGTTCCCTGAACGCGATTCTAGAATCTCCCATTAGCTCTGCATGTACTGACCACCGTAATCTACGAGACTCGATTATCCTAACAATGTATTGTGATGAGTACAGGGCATGTAACTCACAGTAGACTCGTCCCATTTTGGACCAAATACCTTCCTAAGCACCTTGTTTTCAAATAATCTAGATTTATTATCAGCAGGTAAAACTATTGCTTTGTAAATGCCCAGTTCTACACTTCTAGTTAACAGGTGAGGTGTGATCAACTTTCTGAAAGAGTAACTTAGCTACCAAATAAGTTCGGTTCTAACTTTACAGGATTTTCCCAAGTGGAGACCAAGGTCATCAAGCATAGCTTTTTTGGCAAGAATGATAATATTTTTAGTACCTTTCATCGTTTATTTTATTTATTGTTCCTAGCTTCTTGCAGGCTATCCGAATATTTACATTAATTAGAGTGGGTTGTTTGCGTGAAAGTATTGTGGGAAACCATTGACAAAAAAAACTTCAATGCACTCGGTCAGAATTTTAACATTGACCCC
>CABFVX010004230.1:0-44073 GCA_902151425.1 Timema shepardi | reverse complement strand
CCCCCCCCCTCCTAAACTTGAAAACCAAACGAGACCGACCCATTTTTCCACGTGCTCATAAATGAAAGTATGAAGGCCGTATATATAAATGTAGTACATATTCATAAAATAAGTATAAAATAGTAATAAATATCTTGAAAGAATATGCGTGGAAGGAGCAAACCATTTTAGGATAATCCATATTCAATAGACCCAATCGGGATATCAATGCCAATATCCCCGACATCAGCAGGACAGTAAATCTTGAAAGTGACAACTTACAGTTACACCATTCGGCCACTGACTTTGGTAAAAAAAAAAGTTTAAAGTTCAGAACACTCTTTTTAAAATCCAACTTAATATCAAATTATGACAGTGATACCTAACAAATATTTAAGTTTCTCACATTGGCAGACTTTGGTCATCTTTCAGTTGAATAGACCTATTAAATTGTATTCTCTTATCTTGAATAATTTAACAAGGAAATAACTTACTTTAACTTATATAGGGTGTGAAATGTGTTGATGTAATTGATCAATTAGGCTGCCCATAGATTATAACAACACATGAATGAAGTGGACGCTCTTCTCAGTGGCCAACGTCAGCCTGATTGTAAAGTACGCGTGTCTTCTAATGACCCAGTTTGTGACACGAGGCGTTAGTAGATCTACGCGCCTGACAGGAGTGAAGCACGTGGAGGAATGACAATTCATCGAGACAAATGGGAGGGAGTTTTGAACCAACGGGTTCCTGCATATAAAATATTCGAGTCAAACTAGGGAAGCTCGATTTACAAGCTTTGGATCGATTCCTCGTATCTATTTAGATCAAGAAGTCTTGCATCAATCTAATTATAAAATCGAGTCAACGATTTGTATGTAAGTTATAAGAAAAGTTTGCTTTGACTATATCAAATATAAATGGGCATATATTTTTATCAAAAGACCAAACAAACAAGGATCTAGCAAATACAATATGTGTATAAGTTCAAATTATGCTTTTAATCAACAATCAACAGTCAATTTGTTATCTATATCTTTAATACTAAAGTGTAAATTATTGTCAGACCCAATATCGACCTATTTTATGGATATAAATTGATAAGTGAGGACTTTAATAAAAATGTGTTGAGCGGAAAAGGTTCAACTATTATTAAAATTACAACAATGTTTACTGGAAGTCGTCAACCTCTGTGGGCTTGGGGTAAAATTCTCGCCTCAGGACCCGATGTTCGTTGGTTCAAAACTAGTTAGATTCGACGGAATTTTACTGAGATACAAACATCCGCAGCACAACTTCCTTCGGAGTGGAAGTAAAGCCGTTGGTCCCATGTCAAGTGTGGTATGTAAAATAACCCTGGAATGTACGTGAAAACACCTTAACTTGGGCTCCTTTACTCTCGCTCATGGAAATTCTCTTGTGTTGATATAATCAGTTGGTTCGGAAAGTGCACGTTACATTCACTAAATAAATTTCCTAGAAGTCGAAAAGATTACCCTCTCGACCCCATTCCACTCAAACCTATCACCGGAACGGGTAGGCCAATGGGGACCATCTTCGGATTGGGAAATCCCTTGAAACCTTGCCCGAGAAGAATTCCACAACTCTCTCCGGCCTCTCTCTCACCACAGACGAATCTTTGCAATCTCTGGAGCTATGGGGCAAAATTGTAGCAATAGCTAATGTTGTCTATAATGAAGTTTTCCCAAACACTTTTAAAACTGAATACCTCACATTGCCTATATTCTGTTATCGATTTTCCATTTTTAAATGACGTTCCTTTAAAACCAAAATTTCCGTCTCTTTGTTTTTGATTTATTTGAGAAAATATTTATTTTATTTAGATTAGTTAATTTCTTTCCTAAATACATTTTTTTTCTATTTTTACCTAAGTATTTAGCAATTTACACACGGTATTGCTAGTATATTGTTGTAGTATAACTTGCTAAACTAAGCATACATTCAATAATTAATGTTACACATTATAAAACAAAATTTGCTTGGCCTATACCTAGTAGCTTGTTATAATATAAATTATGTATTATAGGACTATAGTGAAATGCTAATTTGTTTCCCAGCAATCCCAGTATTGGTTTCGAAATATTTCTACAGTAGTTGCGAAAAGAAAAAAAGATCCTAAGCCAAACTTATCTTTTCTGTATTTATGTTTTGTCTCCATTCGATGTTTTGATATAATCTTTTTGAAATGGTGAGGGAAAGAATCGATTTGTGAATCAGATCAAGACTTTTGAATCTATCTAAAAAAATCCATTGATTGTGGTTCCATTGATAAGAGTCGCGGGCATTCACAAGCACCGCGTTATTTAAGAGAGGAGTTGTTATTTAAAAATGTGGTCCACAACCAAAATTGTTGGTGAAAGGTATCAAAATGTTCCAATAACATTTAAAATGTCATGTTTTAGGTTGTATTGAAGACAAAAATAAACTGTTAAACGAGTTTCCTCGTGCACAAATTGAGACATAACACATTTTTTAAGTCATGATGCTAGGGAAAAAAATGGGGGGGAAGACCAAGGATGTCCTACCTCAAGAACACATTCGGTGGGAAGGGCTGCATGTAATGTACTGACATGAAGACAAGGTAAATTTTGCACCCGGCGGGATTTATTTTTGGTGCACCGCCTTATATAACGAGTAATAATAGGATAATATGAAGATAATCCCCAAAACTAGCCACTCTAAACCTAAGTAGCCTGAGCATAAAAATCTGTACTGTAGTAAAATAAAACTAGTCGAGGACCATTCCAAATAGCTTCTAGGAGCATCAAATTTTCTAACCTTAGCCGGGGGAGAGGAGGGTAGAATGTCCAGAAAATACTTTTTTGTTACCCCCTCCCTACCCCTCTTTAACAAATAAAATTCCATCACTATTGTATAAAATAACAATGTCCTGGATTCTTAGGATTTAATAGTGTCTTAACATCATGTCATAAACTTACGGTTTTTAACACCTACCCCCACGCCCAACGCCCCAAATTAAATTGTCACTGCTTCCATACCAAACCCAACGAAACATAGGTGTGACACGAAAATAATCTGAAGTTGAAATACACAGTAGGCCTACCACAAATGTTTCCCTACGAAAATGGTTAGGATTACAAAGAAAACTATTAGAACATGTTTTGTAGACAATGGTCTCGCCTCTTTAATTTCGATATAATAAATGGCTTAAGAAATAATGGCAAAATACCTTTTAGGGTATCATTTATTTAAGATGGTGGATGTAAATTAACTTTTAAAGAGTGACGCACTATCGCATTTTACTGAGAAAAGAAAACTATACCACTGTGTCAAATTTCATGCTGGTATTAATAAGTTAATGAATGTTATGCTTAACAACACCCCTATTAAGCCCAGTTTACGTTATGTTCGGAGTTGTGAGATTTGAGGATTATTTTCATGTCATTCCAAAGTTATGTTCGGTTAGGTTGGTGCTCTGTTTGACGCACCCCTCGAGCTGACACCCCGGGCAGCCGCCCCTGCATGAAGAGGATCACAGAGGACCGAGATATGTGGCTGTGGAGACAAGCCCTGACCAATAGGAAATGATAAGTTTTATCATTTTAAATAAACTTATAGAAAGGTATAAACTATCTCACAGTCAAGGACGTTTCACGCGTAGTACCGTAAGTTCTTTAGTCGTTTAGTGCTTACCTTAAACAACTATAGACACGTTCTTAACAGACTCAAGTTACCGGGGAAAATGTTTAGATATTTGAAGTTTGTTTTAAGTTAGTTGTTTTGAAGTTTCATAACTACCAGTCTCATAAGGAATACATCAGTTTGAGGATATTTCCCTGCACGTAGGTGGCATCCTTAGATGGTGAGTTGATTAATAAATACAACAGTTTGGCAACAAAAAGTGTTTGTATGTGTTAGAAAGAGGAGGGGTTGCTTTTTGAATTCAAGTGTAAGTGACGAACAACAAACTAGGTTGATCTAAGACACCCTCAACTGTGGGCACAATGGATACAGCGTCAAACCTTGTCTGCTCTTGTTTATCTGTGATGGGAGGGCAAGGGTTCGAATCGTGCTTAAGTGTACTGAGGTTGTTTTTCATAGAGTTTCTTTTGTCACACTTCTTTCACGAATATACGGGTATATCTCAGAGCTAAGTTCTGCATTCCACATTTACCTAGCTGGAATTCGTCTAGTCTAGTCGGGTAGTAAAATGCAGTGAAACAAGAAAACACAGGATGATCATGGCACTAAATATATATTTAAATATTCCTCAAAAATATACATTTTCCAAGGCTAACAAAGTTTGGTGGCCACATGGTCTAACTCTATGGAGTCATTCTCACATTAGAATAGATTGCCGATGTCTGAAGAAAATGTTTCAAATCCCGGTAGGGTGCACTAAGGGCAGTTTTTTATAAATGGTTTTCCACTCTCCCTACACAAAAATGCAGGTACATTGTATCTAAACTCCACCTTCCTTATCCCTAACACATCAGCGTAATTAGTAATATATTTAAAGCTCTAGGCGTGGTGTTAAAAAAAGCTAAAAAAAGTTTTAAATTACAGGCTACTTATTTATTTACTGTTTCATCGTGAGTAATTCTGTCCTTTTAAATTTAGTTTGTTTAAGAAGGTTGTCTTGAATTAGTTTCAGTAAAATAGTCAATCGACTGATTTTACATTCTCGCACTAAATCCCACTTATTATGATGGCATTTATTTTCTATTAATTTATTAAATTCTCAATTAAAATATCCGTGTGGCTATTATTTGAACTTTGGCTTCTCTAATAGACAGGTATAAAAAAAATCCCTACCTATTATCCCACCTGCAGGGGAAAATTGAAATAAATACCGTTATAAATAAAATTAATAATAAAAGACGTATAAAAAATATTAACTTTAAGTAAATAACATGCCCGTTTGATCTTGACATATTGCTCAACAAACTTGATAAAAATTAAACGGTTTATCCTTTGATAAAACCCAAGATAAATACTACCAATCAATTCAATAGAAAACCACAAGATGATTGAAATAAATTATTTGTTAGATTAATATGGGAAAACCGACTGTAAACTCTGCTCTGCTCAAGGAGATCAGATATTTTGATTGTTAACTTATAAACTACATTCAAACATTGATATTAAAATTGTAAATTGTAAAATATTTGATTGTAAATCTAAACTGTTATAATAACTAAGATATTTAACGGAAAAATTCGTATAAATTATACATGTATTTTAAAAAATCTTGAGTTTTCTCTCAATTATCAGAAATTAAATTTGTGTGTTGAGTAACGTAATATTTTGAAACTTTCCTTAAGTTGCTGGAGAGGGATTTTATATTTATACTAGCCCAAGGGGATGAGAGCAATGTTTATTGAAAGAGTAAGTAGGTTAAACATTATTATATACTTAGGCCCATTATTTGTTACTTTTGTGCAAATATAATGAATGTAAAGTCACACATTTGACATACATAAACCTACTTCTAAAATGTGGTTGTTAGCTTTGATTATAGCAAAAAGTTAGTTTATTTTCACAATTTATTTAAGTAAAACTTTGCTGTGAAAGGCTAAATAGAGTGCACATTTTTGACCTTGAATATTGGATAAGTTGAAAAGAGTGATTCTATTCCAATATATAGACCTACTTAATGTACTATTCCATTACTTTTAAAAATACGCTGGGAGAAATTAATAGCACTAAGGCGTGATTTAGCTACCGATGGAGGCACTGCTGGTTTGAATCCCCGTTGGGTAGAGGTTTCTATATTTAGCATTGTGTGCAAGCAAGTGCTTTGGAATAAAATTACGTTTAACATAAAGTGTTTTTTTTTCACCCAGCGTGCTACTACCGTTCCTATAACTATCCGCATTTAATTTTATTCATGTGGTAGGGCTTAGGAAGGCATAATCTGAGCTAGAAAAAATGTACTCACCTTGGGCTGAAGGAAAACTGGGTACAAATCAGGAAAAAATATCCTCAGTACACCTATCTGGGATTCAAACGTGATATATTCCATCACCAACAAACAAAACTCTACGTGTTTGACGTCTTTGTCAGCATGCCCACCAATGCAGGTATCTTGGAATCTCTTACTGGGTAAAGATAGGGAGGGAATATTAAACTAAATATACCTACATTATTGTGTGAAGGGAATGGGAGAGCCAAAGATAAATCCCCTCTGTTTAACAACCTACAGTGCATCCATTCAGGGATTGCACATCAAAATACCATCATTGGATGTTCAGCCTCTTACTATACTTACGTCTTAGACCCCATGATCACAAACGGTGGTTTCAAGTAACACCCCAAAGGCTAATTCTCTAGCCTCCACCATAAGCTCGAAACTGGGAAATTAGGTTAAATTATATAACGTACGGTATTTGCGTGTTAATCGAGGATATAAAAAACAATGGATTTAGCACATTAATTATTCCCTTTTCTGTGAAATTTAAATTTGTAGAATTATTTGCAAACGCTCCAATAAATATTTGCAAATTTAATTGAGGGATCATTTACTAAAGTTATTGGAGAATATTGTCAAAATTATTTTGCTTTTAATTTGTAGCTTGTTAATCATGAAACATAGGCTCCGATATTTGAACTTAAAATCATCCTGGTACTTAGAGTTGAACAAGGATTGATTAACGAATACAGCATATATTATATTCTAAAACAAGAGTTAAATTTCTAGCCGGTGACCTGGTGCTCTAGGGGTAAGGTGTCAGACTTCTGTGCTGTGGGTCCGGGGTTCAACCATTGGTGACGGCACAGATTTATCTGATTGCTGTACCCTTCCTTCACCTCTGACAAGACGTGTATTAATCACAACTTGTGGATGTAGGGAATGCTAGGGCTCCAGCATGGTTCGGATTCCACGTTAAACTGTAGGTCCTCCATTTCATCTCATAATCACCCTACCATTGCACATTAGCATAAGTGCGTATAGCCCGAACGGGTAGTGAGACTTAGTGCTAATAACAATAGTAATAATAATAAAAATAATAATAATAATTAGCTAACCAACCTACAGTAGCCCCGTGGCTTCTTTGGTGCTGACTGACAGCTCACAGCTCACAGCTGACGGCTATGTAAAGCTACCAGACCAAATTATGTATCCCTACGCCGAACCAAATGATCTGTAAAAACATGTGTTTAGCGGCTGTCACTTCTGACGGTCAAAAGTAGGTATACACCTAAATGTTGACTGTCAGAAGTCAGCAGCAAAGAAGCCATGGGGCTACTGTAGTTAGTAACTTCTAACTGAAGCCCCAGGGTGGATGAACAAAGTGGTTTGTTAAAAGGAAGACAGGAAAGTTTTTAACCACTGACTCATCAGATTACTATCATTTGACTAAAAACTATGAAATTTTTCCTAGTTTTGTTATTTAGAAAACAAATATAGAAAATAAAATAAGAAAATATGTCAGAAAAATATTTAAGTACATTATTTTTGTTACGGTTGCGTGGGGCTAGAATGTGAAACGATTTAGGATAAAACCAACCTTAGTACGCCTTGGTGAGATTCGAAGCACGATCTTCCTATTACCATTAGATTAGATGGGAGCAGATTGATGTTTAGACCATGTGCCCACCAATGTGGGCTAGTAAGACGCAATAGCTTTATATTTTAAATCTACAACTTCCACAGTTTTTAAAATTCTTCTTAGCATTAGTTTGCACCTTTTCTTTCTTTGCTTGCGCAACTCCCACACTTCCCAGCAAGGTTAGTCAAAGATATATATTTATATTAATATATTTTTATATATTTTTATATAAATATATATTAATATATTATATATATTTTTTAATTACATTTGAACGTTATTAAACCATTTAGACACTGGCAGTCAATTGCCTATGTTACATATTTTATGTATATAGGCCTATATTTAGACATTATTGCTATGACAAAATGTATTATAATTGTTATCATTAATTTTGTTGATTAATCTAATTTGATGTGCAACCCTTTTACACGGAGTTGATTGTTTGGATTGAAAAAATTAGGCCTACCCATTTTAACAAATGAAAGTTTAAATGACTAGTCTATGTAGTAGTAGTAGTAAGCCTTTGTTGACTTTGGTAATGATTAAATAAAATACAAAGGGGTGGCCACGTGGACAAGTGTGTCAGTATAAACTATTTTCCCCATCTGTAATCCCAGCCAGGTGATGATGTTTTTTCTAACAAGGATTATAACTCTTTCCACCCAAATGTGGGTGCATTTCCTCTATAGTGTATCTTCTCATACCTGTCCCTTTAGTTTAAATCTGTAGATAGCCCGGACGGGTGGTAAGACATGGTGCACAAATGTTATAAAAATAATAATGTATCCATGCACATAGGCCCCTACCAACCTTGTTGCTCAAATATTTGTTTCGTGTTAGTTTAAAAATTTTATTTGTAGGCCTCTTTCTAAACCATATGATTAGAATTAAAGTACAAAAGCTTCTCTTTAATATCAGAATCATATTTTCATGTTATAATAAATATAGACTTTAATTTGGGACCCAGTGTTTATTTTTTCTCGCCCAGATCCAGTCAGTTATCGACAATCACTTTATTTAGGCCTAACATTGGCTACATAATATATGTTGCCAGGGGGGAAGAGGGTTTACCTGAAGCTTAAAGACAAGTCCACCTTATCCTATTTATTTCGAAATAGTAAAGTAAAATATTGAAGCCATTAGTCGACTTGAAGTAAGTCCTAACGATCTTGAAAGGAATTTGGATTTTCTTGGAAAAGATTAAGTACATGTCTAACTTTATAGAATACTCCAAAATATTATTATCATAAATCTATAGGGTAGTCTAGTTGCTAGCTGGACACCTCAACATTTTGGTTTTCCTAGGTCAATTATACTCACGCGACACCTTGATCTATAAATACTTAGAATAAAATGTATCTTGGTTAAGAAGCACGCAGAAAGCGTTTTCATGATCTTGATTATTTTTTTTTAGAAAACATATTTAGAGTTGAAAAAATAAAGTGTTTCCAAAAGATGGTAAAAATAATATAAAGTCACTTATTTTGCGGTAGACTAGTGATTAGTCGAAAAATGAAGTTATAATAAGTTTTAGTAATAATAATGATGATAATAAATTATAATATATTTAGCCAATTTATTTTTTAAATTATACTCCATCACTTATCAATAACGAATTTTGGTAGATGAAACTTTAAAATAGTTAAAATCATGACGCACTGTCTAATAGGCCTACAGTTATTAAAAAATAAGTCGTAATAAATATTTGTAAATTCAGAGAGTCAATCTTAACTAATCAATGTTGGTATACCCACAAGGTTTTATAGAGCCGCGTTCACTTTCTTTGCTTTCATTCATTACCACTGGAGTTTTAAAAAAACAAGAACCATCCAAAGCTATTAGTCAATGACAAATTATAAAGCTGACGCGTACAACGGCAAGAGGTTTTTCTTATCCTTTTTAATTGACTGCATCGGTTCATTTTGGAACATTTGTTTTTCTTTAAGGTGAACTTGAACTAGAAAGAGTTTGACATACGGTTGCTCCCAGTTGTCTTCAACATGAAAGCCCTCATGAAAAGAATGGCCTGCATTTTGACACTGTTGAGGCCTTCCCTCACAGCCTGTAAGGTGCAACAGCGGTGTCAGAGTTATGAGCAGGGTCTTGTGTGTGGGGGGGGGGGGGAGGAGAAAATGGAAGATACCGGGGCCCCTCGTGTTGGTTCACAGTATCCGTCACAGCGTGGCGCTGCGAGCAAGTCAGAGTTTCAACTTGAAGGAGAAAAGTGGGAAGCGAGAAGGCATAGAGAGGAATTTTCACCCCCCTCCCCTTACTTTTGTAAACCCGCCCTCGTGCTGCGATGCTACGTCCGCCAGTGACGTCTCTTCGTCTCCTGTCTGTTTACATCCAAGTGGGCGGAGTTTGAGCTGCGCACTGGGGGTCCCGAACTAAAGACGCGCGACGCAGCTCACTAGTTCCCCTCCTTCCCCACTCTGTTTCTACCCTCACTCCAGAGCGAGCGGCACGCCGCTCTGACACATGACAGCCCCCATACATTTCCTTTCTTTCCCCTCTATAGTCTTCTCTCTCTCACCCACAGTCCTTTCCCCCTTCAGACGTAGTGATTGACAGTTAGCAGACGACTGCGGAGCGCGCAGGATCTATACGCCGGGTCTTATAGCTTGTGCTTCATGTGACTGGTTGGGAGAGAGAAAACTTTTGCCTGCCCCTAGCGTTTTCTCTTTTCGAAAAAAAATATATATATTTTCCTCTCTTTGCCCGCGCTTCTTTTTTTTTTTTACTCCGAGACCTGTACGAACGCGAGACTGAAACGGCGCAGTAGCAGAAGAACACGAAAAACGACAGACAGAACCGATTTCGACTTTATCCTCCAACATATATATGTTAATTTTTTCTTCTTCTTCTGTCTTTACGTTTCTCTTTATCCCTACTCCGATATACGGGCAGGCAATCCCACTTTTAACACATCCATCCAAAAGACAGAACTACTCGATGGGATGACGGGAGACGGGAATGTTCATCATCATCATCGTCGTCATCATCAGCTTCGCGGGTGTCTCAGCTTCGTGAAACGCGGCGTGGGACTTTGAGAGATCTCCATCTTTCAGCCCTTCCTTCGCGTGTGTACATGTGTGTGGACCAACGCTTCCTTTTTGACGACGTCCCTCAAGTTTAAGGAAGAGGGAAAATAGTAATAATAATAATAAAGAAGCAACACGACTCCCGCTCCCCAACCCACCCCCGATATTTTTGCTGTCGCGCGCGTGTGTATGTGTGGGGATGGGATGGTCATATCGAACAAGTTAAAGGAAACAATATATCATCGTCCACGGGAAGAGCTTTGCTACTTTGGATAATTGTGCCTGTTGAAGATCCTTTTGACAGGCTAAGCTATCATGTGTGTATCGTGTGTCGTGTCGCCACAAAACCTTTTATACCCCGCGTGTTATTAAATTTCGATTAGTTTTACGCGCGATATTTCTTTGAAACAGAAGTGTTAACTCGTGTTTTTGTTTTAAATCCCCGCCACGTGTAACATTTTTTTTTACCGACTTATGACACATTTGCTAGCACTTTTCTTTTCTTGAAAATAAACCCCAACCCCTCCCAATGGATATTCACAATTCAAGTGATAGTTGGGTTACGTGTAGAAGTAGTAACAGTGAGCAGCTAAGGTGAGGGTTTCTACTAAAGAGTGTTCAATAAAGGTGATAAAGAATATCTAAGAAAAAAGAATAGTCATAAAAAGGCGTGTGCGTGGGGCTATTAAAGTTTGGGGGTGTTATTTATTTTCTCCGCGAGTGCAAAAAGTGGCTCAGGCGGGAAATTCCACGTCTGCAGGCGGAGCATTCATGGCTCAGCCACGGGTAAGTTTTCGTCAACTCTCCTTATGTTAATTATCTTAGTAATATGCCTCGTAGGGACTTACCTCGCCCAATTACCTAAATTGTCCGCATTCCCCTGTGTTCCCACGCGATAAATATACCATGCTTGGGTGGCCGATATGAACGGTACGAAATCGACATTCGGATACGTTAAATGTATTTGTATGATTTTTTTATTACTTTAAATCGATTCGATTGTGATGACCTTCGTACAGCCTTCGCGATCATCTTAACGAATTGTTTATATCGAGGCGAACATGTGCAGGTTAGGTCGACCATCTCATGTTTTTGTGTTGGCGCTGTGTTTTTCAAATGTCACCATCAATCAGAGGCTGTAATGAATGTGTCGTGTGTGCGGCCATGTTGGAAACACACACACAGAACACACACACACCGACCGGCGCTGGCGATGGCTCTTCCTCATTGCACACACCGATACGATAAGGAGGCATCTTCGTCGGGGTCATAACTTGCGTTTTTATGACTGGTTTAATAGGGTACCGCTGCGTCATGAAACCTCTTAGTGATTGACCTTATTTTTTTCTCTAGTTTAAAATGAGGTTTCATGTAAGTTGCATTCTTATTAAGAGATTTTCATGTTTTACCTCAAAATGTCAAAACTACTAATTAAATAACTCATTCGATTTGAGTTGCTTACATATATTATTTTGGTTTGGATTTTTCAAAGTATAAAAAATTTTAAATATTTTTTTTTATACAAGAACTATATGATTATTAAAATCTCCGTATGAAAATTTTAACGTAGTTAATAAAATATTGTTGAACATACTTTCCTTAAATACCACCCACGAGCTCAAATTTGCAAAAAAATTGAGAATTTCCTCAGCAGGCCTACTCTTAGTAATAAAGATCAAAGAGAGTACTTCATCTTGAATTTTAATTCGAGCTTTTTACTTTACTATCCAACCACCCGCCCCTCTTTCGGTCTTTTGGTTTAAAATATTGACGTAAAATATATAAATGTAAAAAATAAAAATGATCTTATAAGATACAGTATTTTCATAGAGAGAAAAGTAATCTTTAAATGGAAGTATAGCTAAGCTTAAATGAGAAACCTGAAATCCTACCTTTATGTTTCATGCTCTAAATTTAAGTAATACGTCAGATCTCTACGATTCTTTGATAATATAAATATATTTAAAAACCATCTGGCTGTTGAGGATTAAATCATCCTAAACTAACCAGGTCCCGTCAGGGCTAGCCCTGCTGGATTTGATTGTGGATTATTGAGCTCAAACTTTTAAACCTAGTTGAGCTTGATTTTATTGGTGCGGTTCACAGTTTTCTCTTTGTTGTAAAATGAACAGCTATTGGTTTTTTGTTACATGTAGTTTTGGAAATAATGTTAAACCTGAACGTGATTAAAGCTAGTATCTTTTAACTTAGGCCTATGTTATGAAATGCTGTAATGTTACTAAAGTAATGATTTGTTCCAGTATGACGACGGCATTCACCCCTATATGGACAACCCTCCACCCTCAATGTACGACCCTCATGTGGCACACAGACCTCTTCAGAGTCTAGCGCATCACTCGCCCCATATGAACCATGGCATGCATCAGTACCACGCCGCCAACCATGTGGCCCCCGTGTCCAACCATGTCATGGGATCCGTCCCCGACGTCCACAAGAGGGACAAGGACGCCATATACGGGTGAGTAACGCCACCCCCTGTGCCCAAAGTGTACCCTCGGCGTAGCGTCAAGAGAAAACATGAATATATCAGTGCTCCTTACAATGGACGTTCAATAAAGTGTGCGTGTGTGGGAGAGAAACCATGAAGAAGATATCGCAATGTGGAGGGAAATTTCTGGGGGGCTTGTGGTCGTGTTGGTACCGGGAAGTGACGGGTCGTTGTCGGCCAAACGTGCCTGCTCCCATGTCGGGGTTTTGTGATGAAAAGTTTCAAGTTTCAAACTTATCATATAGAACTATAAATGTTAAAATAATATGTGAGCTTTGAAGAAGTTATTGCTCTCCGAAATTATTTTGTTTTGAGAGAGTTGAGATTTTTGTCTGTGATTTGACGTCACGCGTAAAGAAGGTTTCTCTTATTTTAATTTAAGAATGTGACCCTAATCTGAAAAGTGATCATCTTAATTATTTAATAATAGCTTTCTAACACAACTCAATAGCCAATGAAAATTGTTTTACGAGCGAAATTAAATCTAATTCGAGCAAATTTGCATTCTTTAGATGTAGGTAACCGACCTTTTACAATGTCAAAAAGTCTTTGATAAATTGAATGTAGCTTAGCTACTTCAATATGCGTTGCGTACTTCTCGATATAAATTACTTAACCCTATCAAAGAGTTGTATAAATTCACCTTTGGATCAAATGATGTCTTTATATAGTTTTAAATTAGTCCCTAAAAAGTTTTAATGTTAATTACGTTCTAATAGATCGGTATGTTAATTAATTTTAAACGATTTCATTAATACAAGCTATACAAACATATTTTTTTAATTTTAAATAATTGAGTTATTATTTTTACTTTAATTTAACCAAAAGTTAAGCTGCCCCTTATGCATATTTATATATATACTTTAATTAAAATTCGACAAAAATGATAAACACATGATAAAAATCATTCAAAACTATGTTTATAGCTCCACATATATGATATGAAACATTAAAACTAATTGGAAACCAGACACTAACATATTTGTATGTGAAAAAAACATTCGAAAATTGGTGGATGGGGGGGAAGCCACGCGCGTTTTTATAAACTTAAAAACAAAATGCCACTTTAGTTTGAGGTTATGTCGGTCTGACTAAGAACGTTCGGAAAAATGACGTAGCATTTTGTACAGATTACTTTAAACTTTGCAATCTCGTGGTGAGACAATCACGAAGTGCAAAACACGCAAACCTTTCCCACACAAATAAGATATTTCGTTTTGACTGCTCACAACAAAACTGACACGCTTAAATAGTATTTTCAAAGTGATTTAATTTGTGTCCAAGGGCGTGGGAGAAAAAAAATTCTAGGACAATTTTTTTCTTCTAAATAAAGGTAGATCTTGGGTACGATACAAAGACTTGAAATTATTCGCTCAAATCAAAAACTAACCTGTAAAGTTTATTCGCTCTTAACATAATATCTTATGAGAGACTTTTAACACTTTAAATAATCACTTTGCGTTAACGTATTATAAACATCATTTTTATCAAAAGCGATTTGGATTTTTCTTAATTACTTCATTTTTATGAGTTTTTTTTTTAAAAAAAGCTTCCAACATTATTTAAATTGTCATAGAATATCTTTGTTTTGGTATTGATACTTTAGGCGACCGTTCTTAGAAAGAAATGCGTTCAAAATTGAATTGTAGCCTACTCTGAAATACAACCTAATCAAACAAATCCTAACTTTAACTCTCTTTAAATTGATTTCGGAAAAAAATTGGACATTTGTATGGGAAAAATATTTCGAATTGATACATTTGATTGTTTTCTTCTTATATGAAAAACTTTTTCACTAATTCCTTAGTTATGTTTCAAAGGACTAGTCAACATATCTCTTAGAACAAAACAAGGATTAATATAGGTCCTATTTCATATCATTTCGCTAGTTTCTCCATTCAAATTATTTCCTTCTCAAAAGAATAGTAATAGTAATTATAAAACGGGTATTTTAATATTTCTTTAGACCTGCTAGGTTTGACACTTGTTAAAAAAAACTGAATAAATATATAGCATATTATCCAAATATCTATTCAGATAATTTTATTTTGTGTGTGCTAAAAAGTCTTATTTAAAACGAGAAAATGTATACGTGAGAGTAATTGACACACACCTTAAACTAAAACCTTATAACTACCATCCCACATTAATAAATCATATTAAAATAAATACTTTTTCACGATTTCAAATGATTTCAGTTATTTAAAAAATAATAGTTTATGATGTAGCTAATCAGCTCTGAAAATGAGGGAGATAAATCCAATTTTTAACTTTATTAATTAAGTTCAATTTAATTAAAACTGTTCTCGTAATAGCTAAAGTTGCTTCCAAAATCGAACTTTTATATCTGTCTTAGTTCAAGAGGGTACCAAACATGATAGGTTTAACAATACTTGTTAAAGTCAAACCTTTTTATTATACCAAGTGGTTTTTTGTTCGCCATTTTCACCCATTACATTCTTAGTATGATCATTTGGTGGAGTTTAACACTCAGATGTATGAAAGTGGCCATAGCAATTTTTAAAATATTCTTTACAATCTTTTCCAACAAAATTTATAGCGCACTTGTCTCTCTATTGGATAAGTAGTGTTGAAAGTGCAGGGGAGTTTTCTGAGGACTGATTGTTGGTTTGGGAGTTTGAGGGGGTTGAGGGTATTAGTCTTTAAACGCTTCGGAGCTTTTAAGCAGCTTTGAATTTACACATATTATAATCGTAACATATTTCTATCTCATCACATGTTATAGGAAAAAAATATATTACATATAATTTAAAATACCAAAACTTGTTCGGGAGAAATAAATTTGGATATATTTGAAATTTTTATGTTATATAAAAAATTATAGCCCGTGTTACACAAATGTATTACTAATTTTTATGATTTAATACATTAGTGGGTAGTCAAATAATCGTCGTATAGGTTTTTTAACAAAAAATATTTCTTGATGGCATTCCTTCCCCCCCTCCCCCCTTATCCTAATGTCAAGTGGTTCCGAGAATTAGAGAATTACTCCCAAGTGTATGGAGAAAGATTTCAAGAACTTTTTATCACTTAATAGTATCTGAATTACTATCCATTTACTTCCCCATGATAATAATAATCAAATTAAAATTCTTTGAGCGAATCACCATGTTTAATATGTAGATTTCATTACATCATTTTCCCGCGATTAGATCATGAAAATTACTTGGGAACTTAAACTAATGCATCCCTATTTAGATTTGAAAAAAGTAGTTTATATTATATTGCAAAGCTTATTTATAGCTTAGATACTTTATTTTCAATAATCTATAATAATATATTAATAATTTTTTTTTATACATTTAAATGTTCCAACAGCATTAGTATTTTTCCTTGTAACAATTGTAGCTCACATAACTTCTCATAACTTCTCAGGCTTCGTTGCTATTAATGTAAAAGACCAAATTATTTTATATAAATATCTATTAATATTTTGAGCCAGCCGATATTTATCTGCCTTTGAATAATTTGAATACTTATGACACTTTGTAATATTCCGAATGGTTTTATTTTATAACTGTGGGGGTTTTAGTGAGGTTTGGGTTTGGGTTTTCCAGGAATATGAACAAAGCAATAAAAAAATGATCCTTGGAAAACATTATACAAAGTTAACGGGACTTAAAATATCCATTTAAAACTTAAATTATCAAGGAAAGTCAATTAAAATCAAAGATCTAAAATCCCCTGGCGATTAACATAACCTCACAAATTGATTTGTATGCCCTGGACCATTATAGTTTATTTTCATTAAAACATTTTTTTTTTAATAAATAATTTCGGAAAAATCATATCAACCCTCTTTATAAGTTCCAGCCAAGAATACTTGAACAATAAAATCCTTCTCGAGACCATCTAATGTCTGTGAAGTTCTAGTTCTGTATTTAGAGCTTTATGAGCACTATTAACTGATTGCGGTTCTTATGGTGGGTGGAAGTAACACTGCAGAGAACGGGGTGTAAAAAGCCACTAGGTTGTCTGTTAAGAAGCTGGTCATTCAGCGTCACCCGCTGGTTACGCCCATGTTGCTTTTACTAATGGGGCACTTGAAAAGTAGATTACTAGTAAGACGTGTTTGCAGTGTAGAGTCCTATTTCGTCATTGATAGCATCGGCAACCCATTCAGCGCATCAGCTGAATTTTAACTTTAGTCCGACTTTACCAACATAGGTGCTTTACTCTCAAAAGAAACTGGGAGATCATAAATCTGATTTAATTCGTGTGTAGTGAGAATTATTTTATTCCTTAATAATTTTCATTCTCCCTCCAAGTAAATTATGATACATTTTCTGTAAACTTCACCTTCCTCATCCCTACTTAAATAGTGTGACAATGCGGATAGCCCAGTTGGATCTAAGACGCTGTGTCCAATAATATTTTATATAAAGTTTCGTTTATAAAGTGTATATATCGTTAAATTTACCACATTATAAATAAATAATCTGGTACATACAATACAAAATAAATGTTCTGCCTGATTGGACAATTACATTTTAATATGAGCTATTTATGAATCATTCATAACGCACAGTTTTAAAACACAACAAATAAAGATTACGTTATTATTAGTGTTTCTTTTTAAGAATTTTTGGTGAATATTTGTCACAATTAATTTAAGAATTTTTTTATGGATACATTTTATATTGATATTAAATTGAATATCGGTATTATGTTTGTGATTACCTCAATCTGCTCTAGAATGTATCGGTGTTATATTTTATGCGATTATTCTAAAATGAATGTGGTAAAAAGTAAATATTATTTGAAATTATTTTAATATTAAAGCCACGTCATTTAGAAACATTTTAACAAACTTGACCAGTAATAACGATTATTATTGCTATGGAAACTTTATTCGTGTTTTTGATGTGTGATAAGTCCCTACGAACTTAGCCCCTAAATTTGAAATAAAATGTTTGAGAAATTATTTACAGCAGGTATGTCAAAACTCGTGGCCCTATCTATGATTTCGTGCGGCCCCGGGATCTTATGTTGAACCATCATGCAATGCGAACATATTATTTTTTTGAGTTTCAAACAAATATTAAGTTTTGAAATGTGATAAATGGGAAATTGGCATAATTTGAAGAATGTTATGGCGTATGAGCTTGAAACACCAAATTTGTATTCTTATTTACAACAATTCCAAAATTTACGCACCAGATAATTGCAGCGCTTGGCATACGTTGATACCATTTGTTTTATAACATGACATTTAACCACACACGCGAGGGATCACGGCTTACGACACTCATTTTGTCAACATCATTATTAACATGATTTTTGCATTATCGATTTAAATCCCGACATTAACTGTTTTAGTCTTATTGTTTTATATAGAGGGCGTACTTTTTTCTTTTTGTATTAATAATATGCTTAGCTAGAATTAATTTTACTTGTGGTAATGACAAAACAAATACATATTTTATTTTTATTTAGATGTGTTCAATCTGGCTCTTTTGATCACACGAGTTTAACACGCCTGATCTACGCAATCTCCTCGCTACATAATATATTATATTACATTAGTTCTAAAAAATACATTTCTTAGTTATCTACTTTATGGAATTATTAACACGAAAGCTCATTGCTGTACTTAACAAAAATATGTAAATTATCCCTATCTTGAGCTAGTTCCCTCCGGTCCTAATTTATAAACATAAACTCAACTTGAGAATTAAAAAAATTGTAACTTCACCGATTCTTTGTTTAGTTCAAATCAACTTTAAATATGACACTATATGCACCATATTTATGTCCCAGCTATTAATTACCATCCTCTTAGCGATTTCTGGAGTTGAATATATGTGACTGTTTGATTTGTCATCAATCTTGCGATTGGTTTTCTACAGCTCTCCACTTTTGCCTATTCTGGGACAAATTGTTTACATCTTTGTACCTTTTGACAATACCCTTTGCTCTCTAAATTAATTTGTACTTAAAGTTTTTGTGATATATAAAAGATTCATTTCTGAACGTAGTTTGTAAAGCTAATAAAAAACATAAATATATAGTATTCTGTGTCTTTAGGAAATCGTGACGTTTTCTATTATCTCGGTCAAGAAGCGGAACAATGATGATATTAAAGAATAATGCCTACACAGAATTTCCACGAGTGAAATTGCTCAAATACGTCAGATAATACAAATAAAGCTTTCTCAAACATTGTAAATTGGCTCTATAAACACGCATTGGCTATTACGCGTAGTGTCAGGCTCGTTAACCAATTTTACCAGTGACGATGGATGATCTTAGGGTTTGAATCTCATATAAATCTTCTTTAATCGGTAGTCGACACTTTAGTGATCATTATATTGCTGATATATTGAGAATGAAAAGAGATGTGTGTTTATGACTATGGAAGTTACGTGTTGTTTGGAACATTTACGGGTCAAAGAACAGAGTTTGGTTAAGAATAAGAGTAAATGATTAGTTTGAGAGTTTATTACCAACTACAGGTTTTCCGTTTGTCACCGACGATGCATTTTTTATTTTTCCAAACAAGTTTTGTAATTCACACAGGATGTGTAATATTTTTATAATCTTAAAGTTAACCTAGGAAAATAATAATTAACATTGCAAAAACTACAGGGAAACTTTATTTTCTAAAATAATGGTGAATACAAATCAATTTTAAATTGAAATGTATAAATAAAAAATTAGAATTAATAATAGTATATTAAGTTTCTACTGTAAAATTTGGAACTGACTATTAAGTTTCTTACTACTAAATTTGAAATTAGCGAGAAAGTGCGAACGTGTAATAGTGTTGCGAATTAAAATTAATATCAGTACTAAAGCTATTTTAGTTTTAAGATGGCAGCCGATATTTTAATACAATACTTGCGGATAAATAATTATTGATATAGTTGAAAAATAAAAAGTTTTGGTATTTACACTTCCCCGCTATTTTATTAAATAACTTATACTACATCAGTGGTCCTACTCAAACAAAGGCATAAGTCTCGTCTAATTTTCTTTAATGAGCTCGCGTCTTAGTTAACAGTTTTCAACTCTTCCTTCACTTAAATTATTATATATTTCTTCCAAATTCTACTATATTCATCCATAATTGTTGAAAATACGTGGCTAGATTAAACGGACAATAAAACGCCATGAAAACGTAAGAGTTCACATTATGTTTTGAAGTGCACCGAAGTCGTAAAACCGATGGGGTTATCATAATCACCGCTTGGGAACAAAATCGAAGTCTGTGATTCCTGAGGCTTAGCTCGGGCTACAAAATATCAAACGTCCGTTAAATATGCCCATTGGGACGATTTTAGTTTCACGTAAAGTAATTTGTTGGCAACATATTTCCCTAGAAATACTTTTTACGTGATTACTTCCGCAAGATCATATCAATTATAACAATTTTATTTACAGATCAAAAAGTAAACAAAAGATGAACTTATTCATGTCATTTTGAAATAAATTTGTGTCTTTTTCTAGCGCCGCGTCTTATTACTGGTTCGGATTTTACGCTTGTACTAATTACACTACCTAATTTTTTTGGGGATGAGGAAGGCTATATTTATTGGAAGTGTAACAGCATTTTCGGGAAGTGGGAGTGGAAAACCATTTTGTAAAAACACCCTTAGTACATCCGACCAAGATTCGACTCTCGAGCTTCCTGTCAGCTGCAGTCTAATGTTCTGTGAAAGTATATAGCGCCTTAGACCATGCGTTTACCGAAGTTTATCATTTGTGTCAATTAACTTTCTAAATTGTGTACATGCTAAATATATATAGCTTACATAGTTGTATCAGTAAAATTTCGGTGTTCCGTATTTTATCTTTGATTCATCATTATATATCGTGTTCAAGACAAAAAGTTGCAAATATATTTGTGTTACTTTCCTTAACATATTTGTAAAAAATATAATTTAACATAAATTAATTTACCTCTGCCAAAGCAATTATTGTTGAATTTTTAAATATATTTCTTGAGTTTTTTAAGCTGCCTATAGTAAGTTGCAAATAAACTAATTATATTTATGTTACTTTCCTAAACATATTTGCAAAAAATATAACTTAACATAAATTAATTTACCTCTGCCAAAGCAATTATCGTTGATTAAACAATTATCCAACTACTGTGCATGCCCTTTGCTTGTTCTCTTTTGTCGACATGGAGGGGGAATTCTATTTCTATGAAACACGCTTGCAAACGTTTGAAATTAAAATTTACTGCTAAATCTAAAAAAATTAAAAATCGATTATTTTACAAACAACATTTATTTAGGTAGCCCTATGGAAACATAATTTTAGATTTTAGGTAGTTTAAACTAAGGGAAATGATTTAAAAACTGTTATAAATAACTGTGTAAAACAATTAAGATAAAATGTAGCACCTTGAACAAGTTATTAACTTAATATTTTATGGCCATGAAAGTAAACAAGTAATTGAAAACCGAGATATACTTAACTTTTAGAGAAAATCTTATCATTTAAATGTAAAAATAAATCTAAAAAGAAATTGCTAAAGATGTATAAGCAAAGTTGTCATAATTCATTGTTTACTACTGGCGGCGAATTTGTAGTAGTAGAGGAGCGTGTACATCCACATCGGTAATAACCATGCATGTTAAGTGGTGTGTGACTTGCTGTACATATGCAGTACTGGATGTGTGTATGTGTCCCCACACGAAGCTTATAGCCGGCTATATATGCAAACAATAAGCCAGTGGTCACGGCTTCTTGCAGTTGAAAAGGGGGGAGCGGGAGATCTTAGAATCACAATGGCCAAGGCACATATTCCTTAAGGGTTATAGCGGGTAACATATAGCTATTATTCGCACCTCTATTGGATGTCTGACTTGACGTGGTCCAGGTTAAGAAGCGATGGGTTCCGTGAGAAGTACCCAACTTGGCCAGCCTCGCTGTCCTTGTGTGTCTGCGTTCATGCGAGAGAGAAAGACGTGAGAGTTTTTCATGAATAAATAATTATGGAAAATTTAAAAGAGTGCTCTCTAAGAAAATTTGAATTTATTGCAAGTTATTACGATACAAAACTTACTATTAACTGTATACTCGTGTTTTAATAATACGCCATGATTATTTCATCTAAACAGACTTCTCAAAGTCTCACCTTGTATTTGAAGTATTTGGGTTCTATAATCTAATTGCATTGCACGTGTAGCACTCTTTTATTAATGGGTGTAGAGTTACTATTGGTACTTGATAATAAATCAAAACAAGAGGAAAAAAAACGTACCAAAAATGAAGTTTTAAATTGAATTTACAACTAATTGAAGTTTTAACTAAATTAATAAAAGTACAGTGAAAAATCTAAAGCCCGAGAACTACCGTGTTCTTGAACCTTTTGAAACCGCCACCGTTAGTTTATGGCGCGGCCACCAGGGCTGTTAGCAGTAAAAAGGTACCAACTCTGTTTACATCTACAGCCAAGTTTTTAGGTTATACATTCTTGGTTTAGCTTGGCTGTATTTTAGCCCTTAATTATGTCTTTCAAAAGACCAAGAGTTGTGAAAGGTTGTGTTATATTTCCTGTTTCGAGCTTTATTCCATCTTGTATGACATAGCAATTAGTATGTAGAGTATTATGGCAAACCTAGCCATACAGATTATCTTAAGGGTACTTAAGTTTATGGTCTGGTACTCGTCGGGTCCCAAGGGTACTGTACTGTAGAGTTTCAACTTTCATCTGTACAAATATCTAGCCTTGAAATCACATTTTTTGTATTCACTATTTAATGTAATCGCTATTTTTGATAAGTAATTTATTTGTAGCTTAGCGGCCCTAGAAGCGAGTCATTATTAAATAGTAATAGACATCAAACTATTTTATTAAATTTAAAAATAGCTAAATCTATGGCTAACAAGACAAACTAAAGAAAAGTTTCTGTTGGTTACCATTGGAACTCTTTTAGGTGAAAGTTAATAGCGTATTTTACCCTCTCTAGAATATAGCCTACGCCGCAAATATGGCCGACTTCTTTACTGCAGTCGTTTTTCAAGAGCTCGTACTTATTAGCTAGGTTATGACTTATCGCGCCATTTCTTCTGAAATACTCGCATAATTCAGTCAATTGTTTCGTTCGCTCTAAGGAATCACGTTCAACACGTTCTTAGGCAGGACATACTTTTATATAACTTGCTTCCACAGCCCTTTGAGCCCAAAATATCTTTGTTTAATCAAAATTTATAACAAATTGGTAAATATTAACAAGCAAAATCGCTCCAAAGGCCAGACATATAATAATGTATGTAATAGTTACACTTGGCATCGGCCTGTGTTTATGTCTATTGGATACTTTTTGGAAGATTGTCACATTTTTTAAGGTGGGAGAGTAAGTAAAGGTAATTATTCTTGCAGTTATTATAATACAACCTTTTTTCCCTGAGAAAAGAGGCATTTGCACTTTTATTCTCATTTAAAAATTGTATATTGAGTTTACAATGTGTAGAAAATTAAAAGCACACACACATATAATTACTGAAGAAATAAATATCTTATTTATTTCGAACACAAAGGAATTTTTACTATAATAGCTGTAAAAATACGTACTTTTAGTTCGCATTCTCTTCAATTCCACCTTAATATTAAATATCACTAAAATACAGTTTTTCTATTCTAGAGTCGGGCTACCTTAAATAATTCCAACTTAATTCAAATTAACTATTATTCAGTTAATTTTAATATTAAACTTGGTAGACTATTTTTAAAATAACAATAAAATTGACTAATATAATTATTTTAACGATAGTGCTGAAAATTAATTTTAAAACACAATAAAATTAACCAACATATTTTAACGATAACTCTTTTAATATTTTTCTATCATCCAATAAAAGTAAAGTATTAAAAATATATATACTAACATGTTTTTGGTATTTTAAATGTTTAGTGCTTAAAAAAACCTTATTCTTTTTTATTGCTTGACACGTTTTCGTTACAATTCCCTGGTGACTGTCCAATTGCGGTGAATGTGTTTTGATGGTGTTATTTTCATGCGACTCACATAAATTACACATTCAAACTCTTGCGCATTAATATGCAACACCGCGTCTTCAGTTTTACTTTTAACATATGCCGTGTGAGTTAAATACTAATCAGCTAATTTGCAATAGCACACAGCATGAGAGGATATACTATTGTGATAGGTGTACTATTGAATGAAAGCGTTGTAAGGGAATGATTTTTGCTATGTGATTTAATACTAAGCTGGTTACAACAAATTATTGTCACGCAAATAATTATATCAGGGCTATCGGCTCAAAAACTGGGAGGTTTGGTAAACCACTGGGAATTCTTTCTGTCACATTTCGAAAAAAGCAAGAAAACATTATAAATAGGTTATTATATGATATTTAAATATAATCTCTACATAGTTTACACTCCACTTTTCATAGGAAGGTTAACAGCTAGAAATGTTACTAGATCTACTTTCACATATTCATACGTCAAGACATGTGGTCTGCAGATACGAATTTTCATAGATTGTATCATTAATTATAAATAATAAAACGCTATAGACTTCACCTGCAAAATAAATATATTTTTTCTAAAAGGTGCCTAAATTCATTTGTAAAAAAAAATCAAGGAAATCTTAAAGGGAAATATCTATATCTTAAGGCGGCCGCCTCGGTCAACTAGAAAGCATCATTAGCTCTCAGGCCACAATATGGCCTAAAATACAATGGTTTATGTCATTTTATGGAACTTCTTTTCTATTCTTTCAAAGTTTGTACTCCCTTTTACGCTTCACGTACAATCACCTTTTGTCATGCAAATAAGAAAGAGGAGAAATAAAACTTCAAAACTTCTTATCTCAAGGTAAAGAGTATAAATATCGCTTTTAGGTCTCAAATATCTAAACATTTTTTGTTAAAAGCATATCCAAAAAATACTTTATTTTCTAGAGAAAGGCTAAATTTATATCCCTTTTTCATCAATTTTAGTTTCGTAGCTCTGCAAATATGATTAAAAGGTTGAGCTAATATTATATTTACACACGTATGTTTCTATTATTAAAACTCAAACTATGAGGTTGTTAAAGAAAAGGAACCTTGTTAAAATATTTCAAATTTTTGGAGTGAGCCATATTTTGAAATAACTCATCGGAGAATTAAATGTTGCGCTAGAGCTGAACGTCTAAGCAGAAATTCTCGCTTACGAGACGGGATGAGAGTTCTGATATTTCCAAAACGGTTAAAAACAATCAATCCTCAATTATCTTAGTATTTACTCTTGGGATCCTATTAAAAGTTGACTTTATTTGTTTGAGAAAAACTAAAACTAGGTTTCTAACAGTACCCTTTGATCTCGGAAATTGTGACATTTCGCATGTGGCGTCATTATAAATGAGCTTAAATTACATTTTAATGAACTTTTTTTTAATATCTTAAAACAAAAATGTAAGAAGAAAAATGTTGATAAAATGTAAGCCTTTATAATACTACAGGGGCAAATCGACACCTTTCATATATATGTATTATGGCTTAGACCATATTTTTAAATATTAAACCACTTCTTAAATAATGCGAGATTTCTTGCTGTCACCTAACACTCTTAGAGACTCGTGAGTGACCCCTAATCGGTTGTTCTGAAGGAGGCTTTACCGAGAGTTATTTTACCCATAGGAATTCGGGGCATTGTGTGTATGATAAACCTGTATGAACCTTGGAGATTTCCAGTACAAATAACTAATAGATTATAGTTCTATGGGCTTATTTCAAAATTAGACTCTATAATTCATAGTGTCTTAACAAATTAATGTAACCAGACCAGAAACCAGTTGTGTAGTAGAGTGAATTGAGAAATTAACTTTAGTTCCAGTTGGTCACGCAGGTGATAATTGTTTGTGACGGT
This sequence comes from Timema shepardi, assembly GCA_902151425.1. Lineage (NCBI taxonomy): Eukaryota > Metazoa > Arthropoda > Insecta > Phasmatodea > Timematidae > Timema > Timema shepardi. Next base: position 18,153 of record CABFVX010004230.1, on the reverse strand, counting down.
GAATATCGTGTGTATTTAAAAATTGAGCTAGTCCTCCAACCTACGTTTTGCACTTTAATAGGCCTACGAATCAACCTTTGCACTATGATAAATACAATGGTACTATCTTTATTTGGTGTCTCGCCATTTCAGGTTATGGCTATTTATTACATAGTATTTTAGTGGTAATAAAAGCTTATTTATTAAGCTATTATCAACATTTTTTCTAAATGTTCCAATATTGGTTTGGATTAAAAAACTTAGCATGGTGAAATATTTATCACAGACCCGATTTAAAACACTAATATAGTAAGTCCAAACTAGCCTACATTATTAAATTTGAACCTATTTTAAAATAAAATATTCTATACAATTTTTAACAAAGCATAAAAGTCAATCTGAAAAAAAAAATACATAAGATATTTGAATCTGACTTTTTTCTTTTTTGATATGAGATTCAATTAGGACTCAATTCAAAAATTCCTTTCAAGCATGATATTCGATTCGGATTCACTTAGGATAAGCCAAGATTCAAATTTAATTCCAGATTGAAACTCTTGGATTCACACAGGCAGTCTCTAACTTTTTATAATACAAGTGACGGCAAGTTTCCCCTTAAAACGGTAATAGCCTGCAGTGTCGCTTCCACAAACTAATTTTTTTAAATTAATTTAGCACCGCATCTTACTAATTGTTCGGGTTATACGCTTAAGTACTAATTAAACTAATGGGTTAGAAATTGGGAAGTTTGGATTTAAAGAAAGTCAATCCGCATTTGAGTGTGGTGAGAGTGGAAAACCATTTAGGAAAAACCACCCCCAGTTCACCCGACCGAGATTTGAACATCAATCTTCCCGCCCTCGTCAGTCTAGCTCAACACGAAACCAGCGCGTTAGATAACTACTCAACCTAGGTGGGTCACAAACTCATGAACGATAGGTCTATACCAAAAAGTGTATTATTTTCCGATCTTTCTATCGAAATTTTGAAATTAAAGGATATATGTATTATATTAGAACCGCGTCTTATTACCTGTTTGGGTTCTACACTTATGTAATAACGCCAATGGGCTAGGGCTGAGTAAGGTTGAGCTTAGAGGAAGTGTATTCACATTTACATTGAGATAGAATGAGAAACCATTTAGAAAAAAATTCTCTCCAGTACACCTGACCGGGATAGAACCACGAACTCCCCGTCATCAGCAAACTAGTTTATTGCGAGAGTATCGCCTTAGACCATGTGGCCACCGATGTCAGCCCAGGTGATAATTAGTTAAATGCCATTTAATTAAAAATAATAATTTGCCTAGATTTGATATAACTTACTGTAAGTAATTTCACAGAAGTGCATTGGTGGCAACATTATACAATTTGATTCAAGTGAATATTGATTCACGTTCCTGAAGTACCATTTACCAAAATTTTTTACTACAACAAAGCGCTAGAAATTCTTCGTGTTTTTCCTGTGTGCAATTGCGGCAACTCTTTTAAAAAACTAATAACTATCTCATTCTAACCTCATTAGCAGGGACGGGCCCGAGTTAAGTTTTGCACCCAGGTGGGATTGCTTTTTGGTACCCCCCTATATAACCAGGGGATGATAGGAGAATATACTCAAACCTAGAAACTTTAAATCTAACAGCATGCATAAGATAGTTTATCGTTACTTATACTAATTACCAAGCCAGAATATGTTTGAAATAATATTTTATTTTTATAGATCAGTTTTTTAACACTTGTATATAGGTAACTGATTTTGAATAAAATCATCAAATTCTCTTTATGGGATTTTAATAAACAAGGTTAAAATATCTGTATATATTAGTTTATTAATATTTGACAATTGCGTACCACGATAATTTCCTACACCCAAGAAATAGCGACTACTGCGTACGGTTGTTTATTTTTCTACCTGAAATTAGATGATGTTAGCTCACACAACTGTCCATCCCAACCAAACCAATTTTAATTGTTACACACACCCGTGTGTAAAAGTTATGTGACGTCACAAATAAGGCCTATAAATGCTCAAATTATTGTTTAAAATAATAATTATTACTATATAAAGCTAAATTTCAAACCTTTCATGATTTATACATCTTATACCTTATATGATTATGGTTCTTACTCAAACTAGCTTAACCTAACCTTTCATGTGTTAACAAATTAAAATTTCAAATAATATTGATCATACAAAATAAACAAATGACCCCTACCTGGGTCGCCCACCTGCTCGAACTTTTGGGCGCAATTGTCTTGGTATACAAATGTCAGAACACCATGAATATATTCTTATATTAAAAACGAATTAACAAATAAAAAAAGCGGTGAGCCCATTGTTAAGTTCACAGCTCACCACGGAACCTATCCCTTCCTCCTTCCCCGTGAGTTCGGGTGCATTTCCTCTAAAAGACTAAATTCCTCATCGGTAGAGTAAAATATGAATGTTCTGACCTGCTATTGGATTAAGCAAAAACAATTAACAATGATTATAATAAGTCATTTATAAACTTAATTAAAGCACATTTAAATTAAAGCAATAACATTTTTATAATAATTGTTGAGATTATGTTAGTATTTTATATCTTATAAAAGTATTAAAAAATCCCTTAGGTATAATTTTAATAAGCAATTGAATACATCCACTCCGATCCATCAAATACCTTACTGTATCATTTTAAACGATTAGGGGTGTCCTACTATTTCCCAATTTTGTTCGAATACCACACAGACTTTCTCCCCTTCATCCTCCTACCCCCCTCCAAAACACACACACACACATACACACACACACACACACACTATGTAGGTAAGATATTTATCGTATGTCACTTTACGTTTCGTTAATTCTTGAATTAATTTCGGTTTTGTTTAAGTGCTACATAATGTATGTCGTGTTTAAAAAAAGTACACGCCTTAATTAGCAGTGTATAATTAGTATTTATGATAGCTGATGCTATGTTGATAATCTGGCATGCATAGATATGTTAATATAATTCATAATTTTTATTGTACTTAATTTGACTCCACCTATCTTAAGTATAAACGTCTATACAAGTTAATAAGTTTCATGAGAGCTATGACCCTGGTTATTCTTCTACTAGTTAAACGAAATTCAACTATAAATGTTTAAAAAAAAGCTCAAACCCCGTTTGAACTGTAGTTATAAGCCTTTTAAAATGTAACGAATATAACCTAACTATCCACTAAATAAAAAACTTATTCAATTCTTTAAGCTGAGACTACATTTTTGAATCTGTAGCACCTTAGCGCGATCTAAAAGTACAGTAGCCCCGTAGCTTCTTTGGTGCTAACTGACAGCTCACAGCTAACTTCTGACAGCTCACAGCTGACTTCTGACAGTCAACATTTAGGCATATATCTAAATTTTGACCGTCAGAAGTGACAGCTGCTAAACATATATGTTTGTAGATCATATGGTTTGGCGTAGGGATACATAATTTGGTCTGGTAGCTTTTCAAAGCCTTTAGAAGTAAGCTGTGAGCTGTCAGTCAGCACCAAAGAAGCCATGGGGCTACTGTAGTAGCACTTGAGCGCAAGCTAAAAGTAGTAGCACATGAGCGCAAGCCAAAAGTAGTAGCACTTAAGCGCATGGACTGGGCTACCAGGAGTAGAATAGAGGAAGGTTTTTTTTCCCGGATGGGTTTGTAGTCTGTAGCCCACCGAGTGACAAAGTTAATTTGGGTTCCCGGATTGCGAATTATAGCTACGCTCTAAAATGTTATTACAGTTCTTATTATATTTAGGACTATTTTTAAAGTTTGAAAATTATCGAAATAAACCGTGGAGGTCTTGTTCCCCTCACGAAGGATACTAAACCTAACCTGACCTAACCTAACAACATTACTTAAACTAACAAAATGCCCAAATGAAATAAAAATCATTTGGAAAAAGATTCGCTATTCCTCATACTCCAGTCTATGCGCCCAAATGCTACTACCATGCGCTCAAATGTTGCTACTTTTGGTTTGCACTCAATTAATTCATAGTTACTCTTTTAATACCGTAGTACTGAGAATTTGATTAAGGGTCCCTTCTACCTTCTGCCCTTCAGCCACTACTGGATAGCACTTAGCTTTGGACGGTAATACAGCTCAAACTAGGCGTCGCATTTTGGCGTAGTTTTGTGTTTTTTAGTTAATAAAACAGTGGAATTTAGAAAAAAGAAACAGTGTAACTTATTTTTAAAAATAAAACAAAATTTAGAAATAGTTCGAGATAAAAATATATGTGTATTTAACTTATTCCAATTTATATGTTGTCCTATCAAATAATGCAGAAACACGCATTACAATATCCTTTTATGGTTGAAAGTGATCGTGTATATGTTCCTGTTAATAGGCCGTGAGATTGACTCAGCTTCACACACAGAGTCAACACAATTTCACATAGTTACCCTCTTTTCCTGTTTAGTTGTTGATTACTAATGGTTTTTATTTTCTTTAATGTATATCAGCACCATGTGAAGATAAAATTATTTCTAAAACGTCCCTTTCTATATATAGCTGTGTTTTTTTCGTGCTTCACGTCTTACTACCCATCCGGGTTAACCACCTATTTACACCCATGTGATATGGATTAGGAAGGTAGAATTAAAAAGAATGAATGCACATAAATTTGGAGGGAAAGGGTTGGGAGAGAAATATTATAATGTAGAGATTTTCAATTCATGGCCCGTGGTAAAATTTTGTGTTGCCCACTGGCTCGTGAAAAATACAAAATTATTTCAATATAAAAATGACAAATACAGATATATGTTTTACATAATCAACTAATAAAATAAACACATATTTTATGTTTCACTACAAACGAACTTTTTATTTTTGTTCGAAGAAAAGTATTGCGTTTTATTAAATACACATGTACTTTGAACCGGCAAATGACAGTCTGGTAGACAAGATGAATCGTGCTACCTCCTGCTATAAAAATCTTAAAGTAGGAAAAAACAACAAAGAACATACTTTACGAGAAATCCTAATCCCTAGTGTGAGTATAAGAACGAGCTGATATAAATAAATTAATATGTATTTGATCCAAATATTTTCGATACAGTGTTGCAGCCCACGAGCCAACAAGATACCAAAACTTTGGCCCTTGGACATAGAAAAGGTTGAAGACCCCCGTTATAAGGGGAAAAAACCTTTTATACACCAAGCTAGGATTCTAACCTTGACCTCCCCGTCAACATAAAACCAGATTAGACGAGCCTTTCGTTTATACTGCATGCACAATTTTTTGGAAATGAATATTTAATTTATAAAATTAGATAAGATAAAGTTGAACTTATTTCTATGCCCTTAACCTTGGGAATATGTTTTGTTCATGATGATTTGTTTATAAATAATAAGTTTTTAAACTCATTATTTTGTTTCATAGACCTTAGAAAACTATTTTGGTTGAAGTTATGGAATTATTTAGCTCAGCGGTTCTCAAACTTTTTTTTAGATTGTACCCTTGGCCATGACTAAAAGTTTAGTGTACCCCAAGATAAAAAGTTTATAAATGACAGGATTTAAAAAAAATATGATCACATGGTAAAATTGATCTATTTAATCTATTGAAAAAAAGTTCCGTAAACAAAATATTTCAAATGTGACAAAGATATTTAGAGAGAATTTTACTGTTTAGGCCTTAATATTACTTTTATTGAGAATCGTTATTAGTTAGAAAAAAATATTTTAATGTAAAAAGTCTATAGAAAAGTTCTATACTTTTTTCCCCAAATTTGTTCAAAAATAAAGAAAAAAGTATAAACATAAAGACAATATTTTCAAATCAAAATTTTAAATTGTAATTCCAGTTGAAACTTTCAAGCGGAGTTCCGGTTCCAAGTTTAGCCTATTGCGGTACTTATTTTTCTAAGTACACAATGGATTAAAAACCATTATCCTACAAAGCTATGTTGCTTAGAAAGACATCATAAATCGCTAGTTGTTTAGAAAGGAATCATAAACTGCTAATCAAGAAGGTGTCAAGTAGAGGGTTGAAAATTTTCAGTGATCTGTCTCCAACTGAGAACAAGTAAGGGAGAAAGAGGGGTAGAAATAACCAGATAACGGTAACTGCCAATAATTAGAGTTTTCCATAAATCCCCTTTTATTATGCCAACTTTCCCTTGATTGCTGCCCGCGTACCCTCTGAAAGGTGCCCGCTTACCCCAGTTTGAGAACCGTTGAATTAAATTATTTGGAAATTTCAAGTAAGTACTTTGTAAATTTAAAGCAATAGTTAATTTAGATCTTCAACACTCTCTCTTTCACGAAATAAGGATAATTCAATAACTAATGGAGTGCTGCAGATCATCGAGTTATAATATATTCATTACCATTTATTAGAAAAAGTTCTAGAAAATGAGGCTTCAATCAACTTTCTAGCTAAAGTAGTACTCATCAAAGACTGTCAACTTTTCGTAGATTTTCAGATTTTTACGTCTAATTTTAATTACTAATTATTATATTTTCCCCTCCAAACCACGATGATAACTTTAAAAACGACCCTTCTCCCAGATTTCAATCTATTTGTTTTACCACATTACTTTAGTAAGAATTGAGCTATAACTAACCAAAGAAAAATATTTTATTTGCTGATATTTACTATACACATTATCAGGGTTTCCATGGTGATGTAAACAAAGAATAATTGTTTAGATTATCCAGAAGAAAAGCTGGAAACTCATTAACATTAACAAAAAACCGCTTTGGTAGCCTAGACTGCCGATTATGGGGACATCGAAGTTTGAATATTGGTCAGGTGTACTTAGGTTTTGTTTTCCAAAATAGTTTTCCACTCTCCATGCAAATGCGTGTACACTTCGCAGCATAAATATAACCTCCCTAATCCTTAACAACCTTGGCGTAATTGGTTACATAAGCGTATAACCCGAACGGGCAGTAAGACGTGGCGCTAAAAAAAACATTAACACAATATGATTTTTAATTGGGAGCTACTATTTTTGATAACATTCTGGCTTCCTAACCTTTAAAATGAGTATTTGTTTGTCATAATCTGTTGTCATTTTCTCGAAATTACAATTACCGGAAATGGGCTTAGCAAAATATACATAAAGATTGTTTTAGTATGATGCTACATAATACAGAACTTTTGTTAGTCCTCCTCCTACCCACGGTGAACCCATTCACCGCTTGCACGAGTCCTTCCTGATCTTATCTCGTCATGCACAAGAGCCTGTTCGTTGTCGGAAGGAGCCGTTTTGTGAAACTTTCTTTCAAACTTTTCTTTAATCCCATTACTTGTCATCCCATTTATCCTAAATGTTAATACATAAATACGATCGTGCATATTCATCAAGAATGGTTTAGGTATGGAAATAAAAAGTAAAAAAATAAATTATAGAAAGTTGTAATACAATGGGCATGTTTATCAAATTAATCATACCCCACCAAATAGATAGTGACTTAAGGAACATTTTGTATTTTAACATTGAATTAATCTTTCCTATCCTGATTCTTTACTACACAAAATGGTGACCTGGTGGTCTAAGGGTAAGGTGTCAGACTTCTGTGCTGAAGGTCTGGGGTTCAATCCGAGGTCCCGGCACAGATTTATCTGATTCCCAAACCCTTCCTTCACCCCTGACAGGACTTGTATTAATCACAACTTGTGAATGTGTGGAATGCTGGGCCTCCACCGTGGTTCAGATTCCACGTCAAACTGTAGGACCTCCATTTCATCTCACAATCACCCTACCATTACACATTAGCGTAATTGTGTAACCCGAACGGGTAGTAAGACGCGGTGATAATAATATTTTACTTAAAGCTCCTCTTCCTTAGCCCTTATATTAATTCAGTAACATGTATAGATTTGACCGTAATAAGGAGATAATGGAGACGGGTAGCTCGCGCCTACACTAGCGTGAACGAACAAAAAGAAACATAATTTATTTAACTTCACAGAGCAGATCAAGTCACCTACATCAATGGTCACGCGGACTAAAAAACGCTAGTAACAGCAGTTAGGGGCTCAAATCTCAGCTGGGTGTATTGATGGTGTTATTCTCGGCTCCGGGGTTATAGGCCTAGTGTTTGTCACCAAAAATATTATAGTGGGGTTTTTGTCACAAAATCCACGCCCGCAAATTCCACGCCACTGGTTTTTCACTTTTCTTATCAGCAAATGTTAGTCCACTTTACTTAAAATATACCTTCCCCCTCTCTACTACAATTAACGTAATTAAAATGTGTCCCTGAGGGGTAGTAAGACGTGGTGAGTAAATATCAAACAAAACAGTCTCCAAATTGATGTATCTTACAATCTGCTGAGTTGCCCACATGCCCATTATGCCTAATAGGCCTACACTTATAAATTATCTCCTAAAAGGAGTAGATCTCAACCTTTTTATCGGTCACGTACTCCCCCATTCTTAAAAAAATATATCTTAAGTATCCCAAGAGATTAACTTTTAAGATTTTTTTTTTCACAATATTTCACTACGTGTTCAGGATGTACTACAGTGTAATATTTACGCTAATGTGTTAAGGATGGAAATATTGAAATTAGATTAGTTGTACCAGAATTTGTATTGGAGGGAGATTAGAAAATCCATTTCGTAGACAAAAACTCTCACTACACCTGCCCGAGATTTTAACCCCAATTTTCACGTCATCAGCGTTCCAGTCCATTACGAGAGTGAAGACTCGGAGAGAATTTGACCAGCGAAGCGGGATAGTAATTGAGTAGTTAAAGCCATTCTCCTTAGTCCTTATTAGTTATTATTATTATGCACCGCGTCTTACTACCCGTTCGGGTTATACGCACTTACGCTAATGTGCAAATGGTAGGGTGAATGTGATATGAAATGAAGGACCGACAGTTTAACGTGGAATCCGAACCACGGTGGAGACTTGGCATTCCTCACATTCACCCTTATTAGTTGTTTTTTTAACTAAATACTTAATTTAAGTTTCAAGGATAGAATTTTTATTAACATTTCATCAATCATAGTTAGTTAACTATTTTAAATTTCATGCTTAAACAATCAAAACACATTAGCTTGATTAAAACTTTTACAATTTTCTAAGCTTAGACATAGCTCAAGAGAGAAAACATTTATGAGAAAAAACAAACAAAAATACAGTGTTTATATAAAATTGCGTAAGTAATGAGAGCTCTGGATTTGTTTGAAAATAACTCTCCGTATTCATATTAGGTTAAAAACCAGGTTGACCTAGAACAAAAATAAAGGTCCCCCTTACTAAATTAGTATCGCGGACCCATGGAGTATATGCCGTGCACCGATAGGCGTACCTCAGGTTGAAAACCACTATATAGGGCGTTACTACCATGTAGATTCTGTCGATTATTCAACTTAACACCCCTCCTTTCCTTTATCTCCTAGATTAACCTGCAAATAATCAGTTTATTGACCAAATTATTGTACAGCGCATTTTGACTGACATGTGTAAACAAATCTACAACTATAAATTAATATTATAGTTTCAACTTCTGTCACGTAGTGGAAGAAATTACGCCATGATTTAAGTGACTAGTCCAAAACTTGATTAACCAATTCAATGCACTCGGACTAAGCTCATATAATTATTATATTGATAATATTGTCGCTTTTAGCCTTAGCTTGTAATGGTTTGGGGTTGGATTCAAACTTGGTGATATGTATACCTGTACTATGTACCAAACCTGACTATTTATACCTGTACCTATAGAACCAACTTACCAAACCTGACTATTTATACCTGTACCTATAGAACCAACTTACCAAACCTGACTATTTATACCTGTACCTATAGAACTAACTTACCAAACCTGGCCATTTATACCTGTACCTATAGAACCAACTTACCAAACCTGACTATTTATACCTGTACCTATAGAACCAACTTACCAAACCTTACTATTTATACCTGTACCTATAGAACCAACTTACCAAACCTTACTATTTATACCTCTACCTATAGAACCAACTTACCAAACCTGACCATTTATACCTGTACCTATAGAACCAACCTACCAAACCTGACCATTTATACCTTTACCTATAGAACTAACTTACCAAACCTGATTATTAATACCTGTACCTATAGAACCAACTTACCAAACCTTACTATTTATACCTCTACCTATAGAACCAACTTACCAAACCTGACTATTTATACCTGTACCTATAAAACCAACTTACCAAACCTGACTATCTATACCTGTACCTATAGAACTAACTTACCAAACCTGACTATTTATACCTGTACCTATAGAACCTACTTACCAAACATGACGATGAATTTGTGTTAGAGTTCTAAATAGAAATCTAAACTCGATACGGATGCATGTTAGTACTGGCTAAATCAGCCTAAATAGTCGCATCAAGCAATGAGTGGTATGACACCGTACCACCAGATTGTGTTAGTGATGGCACTAATAATATTGATACCACTGTTGTGTTGCAGTCACCCGTTGTTCCCTCTACTGGCGCTCATCTTCGAGAAGTGCGAGCTGGCGACCTGCACGCCGCGGGAGCCAGGGGTGGCGGGGGGCGACGTCTGTTCCTCCGAGTCCTTCAACGAGGACATCGCAGTCTTCTCCAAACAGGTCAGTTCACATCAGTGTCGAGGTCTATCGGATGTTCTGGTCGTCATCAGATCCCAAATTATTATTATCACCACCGCGTCTTATTGCTTCTTCGGGTTATATGCATTTTTGATGATTGCTCCAATAGAGTAGGGATGAGGAAGAAGGTATTTTAGAAGTAAGTAATTAATTGTGTGTAAGGAGAGTGGGAGAATATTTATTAAAAACCACCCTCATTTGAACCTCGATATCTCCTCATCAACAAGATAGGGATACTTTAGACCAAGGTTTCCCAAACGTTTTGATTGTCGCACCATCCTAACCATTTCACTAATTTGGATGACCACTAAGATAGTTCTGAGTATTTACCACTTTGGTACATTTTTAATGGTGTGTGAATGTGGGGAATGCCAGGCCTCCACCGTGGTTCGGATTCCACATTAAACTGTAGGTCCTCCATTTCATCTCACAATCACCCTACCATTACACATTAGCGTAAGTGCGTATAACCCGAACGGGTAGTAAGACGCAGTGCTGCTAATAATAATAATAATAATCATAATAATAATAATAATAATAATTTAATGGTGTGCTTGCAAATAAAAGACTGGCTTGCTGTCTGAGCTAGAATCCGTGCTGCCACCCCTCCAAACACTGTTTAAATCTGTTTACTTTTGGCTGGACTTGGCCTGCACTAAGATTTGATGAGGCCCTACCTTCTTACGACTGTAATTTGCTTGTTTTGTTAATCACTGCGTACAACCGGGAATAATTGTACGTCCCACAGTTTGGAAACTACTGCCTTATACCATCCAGCCACTAAGGCGGGCTGAATATTATTAACCGTAATATTAAATAAAAGATTACATTATATATAATACTCGCTTTTCTCATTGGGGGCTCCACCCAAAAAACCCCAATGAGTTTTCTTTGCAAGTGGGTGGAAACTAGTGTAATTCCAGATCTTTTTTTTATAGGTCTTACCGTTTAGCCACAAGAGGCCTCCAAAGAAAGGTCCGCATCGACTTTAAAGCTGCTCCACCATTTTGAATTTTTTTTCGGGTGTTAAAAACTTAGTTTTAACTTTTGGGAACTTTTCCGTTAGTTACTGGCTTGAAGCTATAAGTTTGCCAAATTTCAGGTTTCTAGCTCATCAGGAAGTGGGTAAACATTTATGTCAGTTAGGGAGTCAGCCATGTGGCTTTATGGTAGTATAATACATGATTAGCAGGGATACTCAAAACTATCTGGGACATATATCCGTCATATTGGATATAGAATTAACCGGCATATCATATAGGCCTACACAATCAACCGCAATATTAGATACAAGACTACACTCGAACCATTAGTAGGTAGTTTTCTCTTTATAAACTAATTAATTAACACCAATTATATTGTATTTTTTGAAAAATTTGGATAAATTGTATCACCAATTTCATAATTTTTAAAATACAACACTGAAAAGCGCACCACGATACTAGCTAGGTTTGACTCGGGCTGCACCAAAGACCGGCAACACGTATCCGCATCGAACCTGCGCGGACAAATCGTCGAGAGAGCATTCATCCGCACTTTTACGGCACGGTGCGCTGCGATGCGATGCGTGGTTATTCTAACAATCAAGCAATGTATTATTATTATTAGCACCACGTCTTACTACCCGTTCGGGTTTTACGCACTTAAGCTAATGTTTAATGGTATGGGTGATTGTGAGATGAAATGGAGGACCTACAGTTTAACGTGGAATCCGAACCACGGTGGAGGCTTGGTATTCCACACATTCACAATATGTCTTGTCAGAGGTGAAGAAAGGGTTTGGCAATCAAATGAACCTGTGTCAGGACTGAGGATTGAACCACGGATCCCCAACACAGAAGTCTGACACCCTACCCCTAGACCAGCAGGTCACCTTACCAACCAATGTAGTACGTGGGAACCTACATATACACCAGGGTTGGAAACCACCAGGGCTATTTTTTTATAATCCCAACATAGTTGGAGTTTTTTGGCGGGGGGGGGGGCGGGGGGATGGATGGGTGAGAGTGGTTATTGGTTTTACTTTGGTTAAATTTCTTTACTATGTATGCTAACTGATTTAACCATTTAACAAAATTGAGTATTTATCCGGAATCATGTGAAGCTTTAGCGAGAACACTTTTAACATTATTTTTCCATGGCTTCTGCAAGCGTCTTAGACCTAAGGCGGGCGGCCCCCTTACGCCCAATGAAGAGAGCATAGATAATTTTGGGGAGCTGCATATTTCGGAATGATACCCTTCGCAAGATATCAGCTAGGAAGAAGGTCACTCATGTTTTAAACAATTCATGGTTACTCGGCCAATCATAAAATGTCGGGAATAATTCTAGTTAGCCAAACATAAATTATGTTAGGTATCATCTACTTAGCCAAACATAATATGTTAGGTATCATTTGAATCAGTCAAACATAATAAATTATGTTAGGTATCATTTTCTTAGTCAAACATAATATATTAGACACCATTATGATACTTGTTCACAGATCATTAGTGATTGGCTTAGTAGAGCAATTCATTTGTTATTAAAGTATATTTTTAGTAAACAAAGTATATGTTTTATCATTCAGTTGTTAATTTTATCCACGTCTTTATTACCCATTCTGATATTCGCATTTGGTTACACTAATGGATTATAAATAAGAAAGGTACAATTTTGAGGAAATGTATTCTCATATTTATGGTAGGAAATGAAATATATCATTAAGAAAAAAACACTCCAACTACACCCGGCTGGGATTCGACACACGACCACCTGCCTATCAACAAACTATACTATACGAGCTTGATGTTTAGAGCGTGGGCCCACTGATTACGTCCAGACGCACTGTCGATAGTTTATTGGTTTATTAATAGGCATCCTAGAATCTTCTAATCGCTCGAACTCTCGATTCTCTCGAATCCTTAAATGGTATTCGAGATACAAAAAATAAATTAAAATATATTTTGTTTTTTGAATTTATCTTATACTTTTTTAATTTGATTTAGTTTTATATTTCTAATATTGATTACTGCTGGTTCAGCCAAAATATAATTAGTCAATTTAAGAAAAACTCAATATTCAGACCAGCAATAATTAATTTAACACATGAATATTATAATGAATACATTTTAGCAAAGTATTTTAACATTTAGTTACTATTTATATTTTATATTATGCTACATTCATAATTCCTTTCATATTCATATTTTTCACAAGATTCGTTTGAGACTCGGAATTTGAATGTATAATGAATATTCGAGCTTTGGTCTACCTGTTAGTATATATATATATACTTATATATATATATTATAATTTTTATTTTACTTTTATTATTGACCTACGTTTATATTTGTAAAACAAAGAACGAACACTTTATTTTGAACTCACAGAACTTTATTTTAAAGTCTATTTGATTCAATTATAGAAGTATTAAAAAAAAGAATAGAGAAGTATTTACGTAAAATTAATTATTTCCCACAAATATTTTGCAAGTGACCCAATAAAATGCAGAAAGTTCCCCCCCACAGCTCTATTATAACCACATGGCCTTGATAAGATTAAAAAGTAGCTCTTAGAACATTGGTTTTGAATTATCTATATCGTTATCGGATGGAATCCTCTCGTTGATTGGCTAAACATGTCGCAATTACTCCGCCTCGCAAAGTTTACTACGTGTTTAATTATGTGATGTTGGAAAGAACTCGAGAATCTGGATGTTTTGCCACTTCAGTTATTTGTACAGCTATCCTTTTTTCTTTTCTCGCACAATACACATGTCACACAATACTTTGCAAAAGTAGAAATTAACGAGACATTTTAAAAAGACGTATTAGTGGTGCAACAAAAGGTTTTCTTTTGTTTGTTTTTTTATCGAAGCGCGAGCTTGATTAAGCACCAATCAAGCGAATAAAACTAATTACGTCAGTCCGTGGCCAGTTTCCACCACAATTTAAACTTCAGCCAAAGACAACAATTTATTTTTGTAGGAGCTACGTCTTCTTCCTCCTCTATCCGTGCATGGTTGGGCCACCAACATTCGAACAGTACCATTCTATAATCATTGTGAAATGGGGACCTGGGCACAAGCTGCTAGATATGTAGATAATAGTCTGGTAAGACGTCTTCTCCTCTATTAGTTCTAAGCGATGTAATATGAAAGAAATCCTCCTTGGTCAACGGTGAAACTCTTTCTTAACCAAGGTAAATTTTGTTTATCGTGGCTATAAAAGTTAATTATATGTTACACTACATCGACGAGATTGCATTCTAAATACTATTGAATCTATTATTTCTGCCATCATTTGGTAGTCTGCACAAGATAAATGTTCTTCTTGACATAAAGCAATGAAGCCTCTATTTACAAGTGTAGAACCGAGGGAGACAATAGTTTTTTTTATCGAAAAAGATTAAGAGTATTTAATAAAAATTCATGTTTTGTATTTACCCCCGTAAACACATTTCATACTTCTTTTTCACTCTTTTACTACTCCTCAATTTGGATTACTTTACTCAGCTTGAAATTCCAAAGATGTTTGTTGCTGAGGGAGGAGGGCCAAGGACTGGGGTGATTGTTGGGGGGGAGGGGGTTATGAAGCGGGAAGGTTTGTGTATTTCGCGGTTTGCCGAAGGCTTCACAAACCAGATGCCTGGCTGTCTGGTTCCAACAGAGGAAGATGGAATTATGTTTTGACCTCGTCAGTTGAACCCCATCCGAAGCTTTTGCTAAGATCTTTTCTTCCCTCCCTCCTCACCCTCACTTTCTGTTCAAGCCTTCAACCTTCTACTGCTTCTTCTTCATAACATCCCTTCAAAATTTCTTACTACAGTCCCTACTGCAGTAGGTTTTTTTTCACCCCCTTTTGCCGCGTCTTGATGAAATTTGATCCTAGCAACGTGGTATGAGTCGAGACCAAAATGCACAAAAAATAAAGCAGGGAGTAGGGTGAAAGGGATTCGAGTGTTTTAAGAGGAGAGGAAGGGTGGGTCATAGTTTTTATTTGGTATATTCTGTCGAAGCTAGAATGTTTTGCTTTGATCTAGAACGAAATTGGCTATACTGAGCTAGAACAAGCCATCCTAAATAAATGAGTTGTGTTGTGAGACTAGTGGATATGGAATTGTGTTATTAATTCAGCGCCTTGTCCCGTAAGGAAGTATTTGCTCACTGTGACGCTGTGTTCTTCGACAGTCAGCTCATTGTTTAATCATGTAGGTTACAAATCAGAAACAACGTCTAGTGATCCACCCCCTGCCCTTGCGTTGGTGGCCGGGCGCTCTAAATATCTGGATTTGCATTGGTTGTTGTTGACTGGGAGGTTGGGGTTCGGATCCTAGCGTGTGCCTACCGGCCACGAGTATTAATTCTATAAACTATCTCACCCAACCCTACTATTTTTATCAAGTTGTGTTGTGAGTAATAAACAATAAATAACAGGTCCATACCTTGAAGGGCTTTGACGGCTACGTGGCACTCACCGCCATAAGACTTGCGATCGATTGGATTTCCAGCCACCAAAAATAACGTGGCATCTGCGTCCACCACATTCAAATTTGTAAAACTAAGCACGTTTCAATACGGATTATATTTTGAAACGTTATTTTGTTCTGGGACCTGAAATTGGATCGTGGCAATGCACTAATATTTGAAATGACTCACTTAGATCCTAATCCAACCTAACCTAGTCTAAATAAGCCTAAGCAAACCAACTAATCTCAACCCTAGAATTTGACATTATAAGAGTTAATGGCGGAAAACCCAAGAGCTTGGCCTCGCGCATGAATACAAGGATGACAAGGACATTCAACTAATACTCAACATATGTGGTGGGTGCCTTGTCCCTGCTTGCACCTAAGCATGTTGAAGATGGGTGGCTTATCTTTATGGCAAATGCTCCAGCTGACGAAAAACTTGCCGGGGCTACAAATCCCACTATAGTAATTGACTTCAGCTGGATGCAAATCCCACAAAAAAAGGCCTGACCATGAATCCCACAGACGCATGTGCTACATCTCCGCATTAATACCCTTTACCCCAAAAATAGAGTTAATAAGGTAAGTTTGTGTTCTTCCTCAATGCCTAGGATAGTAGCATTTTGGCGTCTTATAAAACTCATATAAATTGATTCAAGAGGTATTTAATGCTAAACATAATTCCTTCTATCTCCTGTTGAGTTACTCTTTAAGATACGTCAGCTAGATCATATTAACGTCTTAGCCCAGCGAATACACGTAGCGCAAGAATTGGCCGTGTTTGTAGGGACTATAATAATATATAAATATATATAATTATTAGTAAACGGGTCCCAGCTAATGAGCTCTTGTTACAATGACTGAATGTAACAGCCGCGTAGAGCAATGTATAATCAATCACTCTTAAGCGGCCTTCAACCCTAAACCTGATTTTAGCATTCCCAGTACACCCAAGTGCATCTTGACTTAAATATGTATTTATACGAATATAAGCAAAGATGTTAAAACACAATTGGACATGGACTCAACGAATTGGTAGTTTAATTGTGTTTAATATTACCTTTACTAATCCTAACTATTAGTTAAAAAAAATTATATTTAACGGCTAGAGCCTATTGAAAATGTTTTGCAATACATTTTATTAGCTCCATGTCTTGCTACCCTTATGGGATGTACGCATAGTACTAACTACACTGATATGTTAGGGATGAGGAATGTTGACTTTGGAAAAAAGGTACTCTCGTTTTCAGGGATGGAGTTTGTAGCATCATTTACAACTTTCCTCGAAAGTAATTCTATTCCCCATCTCCCCGTCCTTTTTAGGTTCCATTCGTTTCATCATAATACATATTTAAACTAATATTTTGCATGGAAATTTAATTAAAAGAAATGTTTCGTCCAACACTTAGACTTAGTTTGTGCGTTACAGATTTTATACGCAGCTGGAGAATTTGTTGTGACAGACAAGCCAGAGAGGAGGCCTTTATATGTGTTTGTAAACGTTGTTTGATGATGAAGCAATGTGAATCAAACTGTAAACTATTAGATTCGCCCACTTAACTCGGTTTTGCGCAGATAATTTTTACTGAATATTTATTGAATGTCAAGAATTTAATAGAAAACAGGGCATTTACAGATGAGTTATTATTTTTATTTTACCATATAAATACTAATAATATGTATATTTTTGGTTCGGTAAACCTGAAATTTAAAGTATTTACAAAGTGTATCAACCCAGAGTCCTTCTCTCTTGGTTAAATATGAAGGTATAAATAGAATCCATCCTCAATGTAGCTACTCGAATAAACTTTTGTGGAGTCCGGCACATGAAACATGCAACTGGTCAATCAAGTACTCGTATAACTGCTCTACACCATGAAAATATCTTCATGCTGCTGTATCTATAGAGCCACTCTCTACCATGATAATATCTTCATGCTGCTATATCTATAGAGCCACTCTCAACCATGAAAATATCTTCATGCTGCTGTATATATAGAATCACTCTCTACCATGATTATATCTTCATGCTGCTGTATCTATAAATACATTATTTACCATGATAGTATATTCATGCAGCTATATCTATAGAGCCACTTTCTACCATAGTAATATCTTCATG
>CABFVX010004229.1:52399-62762 GCA_902151425.1 Timema shepardi | reverse complement strand
CCCCCCCCCCCCCAACTACATGGGGTTGGAAAAATAAAGATGGATACCTTTCACCAGTACCAAACACATTACCACCTGCCACAGAATATCTGTTTTGACTTATATTTTCTAAGTGCAAATCCAACTGTGAACGTAATTGTGAATGTCATTTGAATGGCCTCCCCTGCACCAGTGTGTGTGACATTTGTGTTGAAATGTGTAGAAACCGGAAAAATACAACCGAAGTTGGTGAAGAAGAAAGCGATGATACAGTGGAAGATCCTGAAGAGGACACCTCAGAAGGACGTCACCGCCGAAGCATTGCTATGACCACAGATGCGCCTCCTACCCGCCGAGAACGCCATTCATTGTTTAGTAGTGCAGTTCTCAATCTTTATAGTATTATTGTGTATTTATTACGAGCCACGCCCTGATCGTTGCCAACTAGAATCTGCTCAACCAGCTATTAACATAACTGAATTAGTTTTAATTGCTTCTGACACACTCCCTAAACTCCATTACTTTCCTAAATATAAGTATTTATACTAAAATTTTAGTGATCTATAACTTTTATATGAAACATTTTTCTATCCCAACCCTTATAATAAAGGAAAACAATTTTGAAAAATATTTGTTTAGCTTTCTCTTAGGTATGGTGTAACGTTAAACTGGCTGTGCATTGATATAATCACACAAAATGCTCATACCTTCCAATGATAGCCTTACAAACAATATAAAACTTTTTTTAAAACCCAAATTGCATCTTTTTAGCTCCTTTTATATAACCGCTAACATTGGAAAAGCAAAAATTCGTAATGGCGGATAATTTCCCACCATAGCGGATTTAGCGCAACTGGCATTTTGTAGGACTCAACGGTTTTGTGTTCAATGATAACGTTTGTATATGCACAACCAATTTTCAGCTTCAGTTTTCCCTCATCTTTCCTATTAACGAGTATTTGTACTGGACTATAAGGCCATTACAAAAGGTTTCAACTGTCCGACACCTTAGCTCAGCTGGCGACATGTTTGTACACTGAGCTAAGGGTTTCAGGTGCGATTCCCAGAATGGCCGAAAATTTATTATTGATGAATATGGGTTTACCCTTTCACATCGATAAATTAACAGCCGGAGACTGGATGTTGTGCCTTTCCTAGCCTTAATTTATATTATAAGGCCTATGAAGTTATGACAGTCCTAGCGAACCAGTATTGGAAAATATATGGCTTGAATAAAACATTGACCCAGACCTTAGCTGGAAACAGTAATGGATGTAAAAAATTGTTTTTACTGGTGTTTAGGGGAGGAGGCTATAAGCTACCGATTAATAGTTTTTTGGCTCTCATGGGTGGGTAACTTGACAGAGACACTTTCCATATTATTTTACAGATCATATCTTCTAATCACACAAGAAAGAGAGTGAACAAGGGAGGTCAGAACACCCATACACCTTGAAACAGTAAAATTGCCATAAGATCTGTCAGATCTATAAACATTACAATTGAGATAAAAGTAATTATCACTAACATAATCGTTAAAGAGGCAAGTTTCAACCAAATAAATAATAAACCAGTCATTCAAACAAACATTGGTAAACATTTCACTAGCTTTGGTTTCCGAGTCCACGAGTCGACTTGTGAACTATAGTTGGCGGTCTCCTCCAGTCGTCCATGGTCGGTCGGGATTGAGGCACAAGATTATAATATGTCCTGAGAATCATTGACGGTTGCCGACAAGGCAGGGTCACGTGGTTGTTCCTCAGATAAGGGATGGGAAAAGAGTATCGATACTTTACTAATCTAGATATTTTCCTTTCAATATTAGTATTTTTTTAACTCTATGCTTTTACTGATATTAGTACTCGCGCTCCGGTATCGGATAGGCATATTAAAAAAAACTTTTTTGCTATCCCCAATCATGCTTAGATTAGGCCTAAATGGTTAAGGAAGGGTCCGAAATAGATTGAAAAAATATATTAATAATCATATTTAGCTATTAAATAACTTTCCATTAGCCACATTTTAATAGACATTTTGAAAGTTGGTATGGTATGGTAAAACCTTTAATAATATAACTATAGTATACCTATCATACCTTACAAGTTCCAACACATAGCATAAGCTCGATAGACCTAAATAAACTATAATATGGTTAAATCATTATAATTTTCAGTGTTTAAATACATATGAAAGTATTATTATTATTACTATGCAAAAGTTAAAATTATTACTTGTTAAAAACAATTATGTTCCAGATTAAAATTCCGATATCTATAGGCTTACGTAATGATATCGATACTTTTCATTAGATATTAGTACGGTATTGATATTTTTCTTCCGATAGTTTAAATGGGTACAGTACCGATACTTTTCTTTCGATACCACATCTCTACCTTATATGTTTGCTTGGGCATAAATCTCCATTAGAAAGGCGGCGTGAGACATAGAATAATAATATTAATGACATACCTGCATCGGTGGTCGTATGGCCTAACGCGTAGCTTTAGTGTTGAACTGGATTGCTGGTGATTGAGAAATCAGTGTTAAAATCCAGTAATTTTATTATTTTAATTTGTTTCTCATTTTCCCTCTACATAAATACATGTACCTTTATTTTAAAATGATACCTTCTTAATCCATATTCCATTAGCTTATATATGTATATTTTTAGCATAACGTCCTACTACCCGTTGGGGTTATACGCTTAAGTACTAATTACACTAACGGATTAGGAATTGGGAAGAGGAAGTAATCCGCATTTTCGTGGAGGAAGAGTGGAAAATCATTAAGAAAAACCACCCTCAGTACACCCGACAGGGATTGATACCCGATCTATCTGTCCTTGGCAGTCTAGTCTATTGCAAGAGTAGCTCTTCAGACCATGTGACCACTGGAGCGGGTTATCCTTAAATTATTTATCTAATCATCTAGTTTAAGGGGACTGGATAAGCAAAGTTTCTGTCAGCAAGCACGATAATACTAAAATATATTAATAAAAAGCTGCCTAGTACTAATATTATTTGTTCCCCTAGAAGCGTAGAAACAGCACAATGTGAGGCCCGCAGAACAGCTACTGGGATGCTGGGTAGCGTAGCAAATCCTCATCTTTTGAAGGAGGTTCGGGGAAGCAGTACAAATGGGACGCCCTATTTGACCGGTGTAAGGGACTTAAGCCCGCGAGGTGGGATTAAAGCAAGGCGTGGTGGTGGGGCTGTAAAGTGGGAGAGGGTTGTGGGGCGGAGGAGGGTGGTTCGAGCTCATCTTCGCCCATCCACCCCTCGCCATCCGCCTCCTTCCCATCCCCCAATTGACTGAACTAAACTAAGTCTTCTTGAACGGTAAATATTGATCCGGGGACCATTGAATCTTGTGGCTCGGCGCCCTGTTTAACCTGTATAGTTCATCCAAGACTTACTGGGCCTTTTTTCATGGTGGTTATATAAGTTACTTAATCTACTTTCATGCATGCATACATCAGGTGTTGTTCACCAGGGCCAAGCGAAGGGTTTAACTAACCCACATCAATGGTCAATTGGACAAAGGCGTCAGTATCGACTTATCTGGTTTCACAGAGATAAGGAGCTTGGGGTTTCAATTCCCGCTAGATTTACTCAGGTTGTTCTACCTAAATGGTTAACCACTCTCTGAACTTAAATGTGGGTACATTTTAAAAATAAATTCTAAATTCCTATTTTCTTTTCTATT
The DNA here is from genome assembly GCA_902151425.1 of Timema shepardi. Taxonomy (NCBI): domain Eukaryota; kingdom Metazoa; phylum Arthropoda; class Insecta; order Phasmatodea; family Timematidae; genus Timema; species Timema shepardi. Next base: position 59,078 of record CABFVX010004229.1, on the reverse strand, counting down.
AGTGTAAGTATGCGGATAAACCGAAAGTGTAATAAGACACGAAGTACACACAACAATAGTAGTTAGACACAGGGCATTGAAATAAAAGTTTAAGGGAATAATGGTTTGGTTCCGGGGTGATACCGACAAAGATATTTTATATTTTAATAGGGGCTCGCCCTTCTATCTTATTAGTAAATATCCCGGTGCTTGTGGCTAGGGAGTGCAAGACTTTTGGCCCAGTCAGGAGGAATAATCATGGCTGAAATAAACGGGATGTTGGGACTAGGTTGGTCATAGGACGTTTGGCACGTTAATTCAATATTCTTTACGTGTTTTCTAGTGGTTCATATTAGTCAGCCAAGTAAAGTTTTGTTATACTGACTAAAATGCTGTACTCACGTTTATTGTGACGCTTCACTCTCAAATGTTACTAATATCGCGGGTTAGGTTAGGCTAGATTGAGTCACGTAAGGTTAGGTTTTAAAATGAGGTTTATCCTTGGTTCAAACGTCCTTTCTTGGTTGGGTACAAACGACCTCCCATTTACTAAATAAGGCTGCGCCAAACGTATTGTCCAGATTGGCCCAAATGAGTCGATTACTTAGGGGATTATGCCAAACGTCCTACGTCCGGGCTAGGTGTTAACTTTCTGGTTAAGTTATTCTGTAAATCTTCTGCTGATATAAAGTGTACTTAGAAAGGATACTTTAAATACCGCAATACATGTATTCATACGACATGACTTGGGTTGAGGTGACCTGGTGGTCTAGGGGTAAGGTGTCAGACTTATGTGCTGGGGGCCCGGGGCTCAATCCTTGGCCCCGGTACAGATTTATCTTATTGCCAACCCTTCCTTCCCCTCTGACAAGACGTGTATTTATCACAACTTGTGAACTTGAGAAATATCAGACCTCCGCCGTGGTTCGGATACCACGTTAAACTGTAGGTCCTCCATTTCATCTCCCAATCACCCTACCATCACACATTAGCGTATGTGCGTATATCCCGAACGGTTAGTAAGACGTGGGGGTAATAATAATAATAATAATAATAATAATAATAATAATAATAATACATGACTTGGGTCTTTAGATAGTCTGTGTCTCCTTTAAACAGATGTAACCAGTGTGTTTGTTTACGCACCCCAGCAAAAATAAGTGACTCAACCAAAAAACTGGAGATTTTGAGTTAAGACCACAGTGAGATTGCACCAATTTGGCATTCATCTCTAGTAAAAACGACATGCATGTAATTACAAATCTGGCCACCATAAAATAGGTGTGTAACTTTTATCTTGATCATATCTAGCACTCATTTCACCGTGAACAGTGTCACTTCAGATTTGGAACACTGAAGTCTATGTTTGTTGGAGAAGAAACTTTTTTGAAATATTATCTAAAGTCGAGTCTTGAATAAGAAAAAAATATATCTGCTTTTCTCCCTTGCCTTACATAGAACCAGTAAAACACTATTCTTAAGTGTCAGTAGCCCACTCATGCTGTCAAAAGTCATTGAATTTAAATAAATGTTGATCAACTGATTTGCCAACATGTAAAGTCACAGTTATTCTAGACAACTTATGGCATAATATTGCTAGGTGTAGAGTGAAAAGGATGTAGCGTGTCAATCATGTAAAGTTGACACCTACACAATTAGGCTACGTAAAAATACGAAATCATAATAATTATATTGGCAAAATCCAAAGAAGATATTTAATAGTAATATCCTTCAAAACCTACTTTTAGCGACTAGATGGACTCGGATATGATCAACGTGCTTCCAATAGAAAATACTACCAAGGATTTTAATAATACAAATCTGCATAAAAATACTAAACTTATAATAGTGGAATCCAAAGAAGATAGCTAAAGCTGATACATTCAGGAATAATATGTTTCAAAACTTACTCACCGTGATTGGATGGGTTCGGATACCGCTAGCATACCTTCTGGCAAAATATTCAACAAGTATGGCGACAGAGTGTTTCCAAACACATCCGCTCGCTACATCGCCTGACATGAAAAATAACTCAACTAAGTTAGGCTCGCTCCCACGACCCTCAAGCGCCACTGTTGTGGCGGTGTGTCTTCGAACCTCCCCTCTACCTCACCCCTCAAGCTCCAGTCCCTCATATTACCATCTATGTGTTATTACGCTTTTTCTATTTCCTTTTTTGTTCCGTTATAGTCAGAGAAAGGGTATAAAATAAGTGACTATCGGATTCACGTCATGGCATTTTATCACATCGCATCGTTGAAGAAGGAACCTCTGCTATCTTACTCTGCGACGGAGCCAGTGGACATGGAGTATTGGGCGTGGTTTTCACCACCGCACCGCCGAGGAGAATCCTCTCCGATTTCCTAAGTATAGAAGCGATGTTAATAAGTCCATCTGACTGATGGGTCTAGTTTAAAGACTAGAATTTTTTTATTAAATCCTTCTGACTTTTTTAAAAATAAGAATTGTGTCCTTCAGACTTGGTACAGTCGAGGCGACTATTATGTTTATTTCGATTTCTTGTTTCAGTCAAAGTGACTATAATGTTGCTTAAATCCTTCAGACTTGTTATATAGGTCCAAGAGACAATGTTTTTCCTACATCCATATGATATATCTTCGATATAGGAGCCTTGAGCTCCAGATGTAATAAGGATTTAGTCCAAATGGTTGCTATTCTCCACGAGCACTATATTTCCCTTTTGAGTCCTTTAGACTGCTCTCTTGTTTTTAAGGCTACAACCAGGTTGTCTATCCTTTTTTTTAGGACCCAGTTGGGTCAATGAGTTCAATGTGTTGAATCATTCTCGTTGCCACGCTTCGCGTGTGGTATTAGCTTGGGTAGGTAAAGCGTGGAACTCCGCTTGTTTCCATATGGGTTCCGCGCAGATAATAAACTTTTTCTCTTTGCCCATTTATGGCACCTATTGACTGAGTATTAGTACTGTATGAATTAAATTAGTGTTGTACCCCAGGGAGTGGGTCACTAAATACATGTACTATCGAATGCTCTGGCAGTACCAATAGGGAAAGGATCGGCCATAGTACTATTTTGTGTTGACGCCTGTATTTTAGCCATCTACCAATGTAATAAACAAACCTTTCTATTGCTATTCATTATACAATGTCTCTTAATGATTTTTCTTAAGTTCCAATCAAGCAAGCTAGCTTAAATTATAAATGTGTTAATAATAATATATATATTGCCACTATATACAGGCATGACAACTTAGCATGAAACTAATTAGAAGCTGTTTAGTGTGAATATACCTACTGAGCCAGCTGTGCTCTATTTTGTTTGTAGTTAATTATACTTATTAGCAGTAGGTGGCAGCACCACATTGACCCTTCTCTTACTGGCTCTGGGCTCGCCTACTCCCGTGATTTTGTTTGTATAACGGTAAAAACAGTGTTCAAGCGTCTCTCTGTCTCGAAGTACAAAGCCCTGAAACTCTCTCTGTGAAATAACTATTTTATTAAGTGCTCAAGACTCAAGATTGGGGCGCCCCATATATTATCTCTTCCCTCCAGGTACTCTGTCAAAAGGTAGGCTTGTAGTAAATTAATTGTTTGTGTTATAATTAAAGCGTGTGCCAAATTCTCGCCTGTTAACACCGTACAGAACAGAAGCTCTATCTATTTTCATGAAGTTGTAAAGTTAGGTTAGATTTTGTTAGTTCTGTTTACTTGTAAATATAACAATTATTTAACATTAATTTTTAGAATTATATCTATATTAGAGGCTTTTTTTTTAAGTTGATAGTTCTGAAAATCTATTATTTGAGTGGGCTATTTGGAAAAAAAATTAGTTTGGATTGACTGCTGAAAAGTATTTTTTGGTTTACAAAGTTTGAATTATGTGTCACCGTCGTACGTGCATAATATAGTGAATAACAAGAAATATTTGTTGATCCGTCAACTGGAACATAAGCACTAACTTAATAGGGTTTGGATTGGGAAAAGTGAAAAGCCTTTTGCAGGGGATTACACCTTTTGCTGTTAATTGATCAACATATTATTGATCATGTGGTTGGACATTTACACTTCCTCAGAAATTCAAGCTTTTCAGGAAATCTTTAGGCCTAAGATTATGGAGAAACGATATACTGAGAGAGAGGTAATTCGTGCGAATATTTTCTAAGATATTGTTTTGTCTTAGTCTTAGTATATAGAGAGCTGACCCTTTTTGTGTTTGATAAGAATAATACCCAATGTACTAGTACTCTTTCACTGCCATTGGTGCTTTTATTTAAATGTGCGCACACATATTTACTCAGGCTTATACGAATATTCAAGCACACTTGACTTGATGGCTGTACACTTAACACGCACTTGAGATCGAAGGCTGCAACAGACTAGTCGAACGACAAAACATCCTTTTCACACCCTCAAGTCCGCAGTGCTACTTCCTACTAATGATCTTAGAAACTATTTTAAAGGCCAACTAGCAGCCCGAATTAGCGTAGACCACTTATCGATTTGTGGTGATTTATTTTCACGGCACATGACAAATTATCTAAACTATCCAATACAATACAAAACAATACATCACTACACAACAACCAGTATATTTAACGTACGTTATCAAAGATCAGAATACTCTATGAACTCTCTCTCTCTCTAGCAGACGAAAAATTAAACAATTGCCGATCTAACACCGCATCTAAGGCCTTTCAAGGGTAACTTGCTGTCGCCCTTGGACTCAAGGGCGCGTGAGGGGTGCATTAGCACACTTAGTAACTATTCGGAGGGATCTATACTTGATCACGTGATTGTTAATGCAACTATCAAGTGAACATCCAGGGTCGACTATTCGGATACAGCCTAAGTTGTGTACTCTGTATAACGTAATCCTTACTCCTTAGAAAGTTAAAGTTTACCAACTTCTACACATTAATGAAACAAATAGCCGAAACTATTGTTAATGCATTTTAGTGGGGATAGTCCCTCATAGATATCATATTCTGAAAATTGAATAAATGAAGGACCTACAGTTTAACGTGGAATCCTAACCACGGTGGAGGCCTGGCATTCCTCACATTCACAAGTTGTGATTAATACACGTCTTTTCAGAGGTGAAGAAAGGGTTTGGAAATCAGATAATTCTGTGCCGGGGCCAAGGATTGAGCCCCGGACCCCCAGAACAGAAATCTGACACCTTACCCCTAGGCCGCCAGGTCACCTTTTTGTTATTGATACCAGAACTAACTATACGTGATTTAAACACATTATAACATAGAAAAACTAGGTTATATTTAAGGGAAACGTACCATTATTTTTCCTAAAAATAGGATGCGAAACAATTATTTAAGTTAATGAAACAAATAGCCGAAACTATTGTTAATGTATTTTAGTGGGGATAGTCCCTCATAGATATCATATCATATATGAGGGACTATCCCCACTAAAATGCATTAACAATAGTTTCGGCTATTTGTTTCATTAATATATATGCAAACCCTGTACTATTATATATATAATTGTCGAATGGCTGCAAAAATGCCAACTACCGAGTCGCTAATTGCTGCGTTGTCTGATGGCTGTGATCTTAGATAATCACATGTTTATAAGCTGACGACTTCCGCACGTCCATCTTAGACTCTGCCTTAAACTATGAGTGAAGAATGACCATAGACACGGGACGAATCCTGGATAGCTCAGTGGTAAGAGCATTGGCGTACTAAGCCGAAGGTCCCGAGTTCGATTCCCATGTCAAGGTGTCATTTTTCAATTATCATAATATGAATTATTTAAGTGTTGAAAAATAACAGTCCACTGCAGTAGGATTGTTTAACTCCAGTGAACTACCCTTGAAGGTAACAATTATATAAAATGTATATAGATTTAAAATAAAACATTAAAAGGAAATAAAGCAAATATCTACCTTTTTTTTCTACACTCCACAATTATTCGGAAAATGATCGTGTCACTCGTTTTCTTTGCTTTCCACCTAAATCAGCGGAGTGGCATTCAAAATTGAGTTTTAGTTAATAAGAGTTTTCTCTTGTAAAATTAATATAAAATTTCTACTTGCTCCATTGGACACATAACTTAAGGTGTCACTCTCGCAATAGACTGGACTGCCGATAGTGGAATGATCGGGGTTTGAATCCCGGTCTGGTATGCTAAGGGTGGTTTTTCCTAAATAGTTTTACACTATTCCTTCACACGAATTTGAGTACACTCCCTCTAAATTCAACCTTTACAATCCCTAGCTCACTATCGTAATTAGTACATGTACGTGTAGCCTGAACATAAATTATGTATGAACTTGCTTAAGCTCAGAATCGTAGAATGTTTCAACTTGATTCAAAATAATTCTACATAGCTTTGTGTTTCACTGTCGAATTTAACGCAGGGGTGAGTACAAAGTAGGCTACTTAGAAACACGATTTGTTCTAGTGAGAATTAATTCCATACATGGGTGAATTTCGACCAAATCAAGTTTAATCCTATCATGGTTAAACTCAACTCAATACCACAGGGGAAAAAAACTATAACAAACATGTGTGGGTTAGTGGTTATCCCACGCATGGTTATGACCCAGGGGGTCACGGTTCGACAACCGACTGCACTGGGGCTGGTTTTCGAACCAGTATATTTTCTTTCTCGCATTAGGCAAATTCTGTTCCAAGTTAATTTTCAGACTAATTGATTAAATCATATATATATATATATATATATATATATATATATATATA